>VZTO01020418.1:6517-19992 GCA_013400615.1 Syrrhaptes paradoxus
AGCAGAGAAGCTGGAAAGTCCTGGACTGTCCTGGCAGCAGCTCTGCCCATCAGTGTGTGATCAGCTTCTCTTCAGCACAAACCCCAACAGCCTCTCCCTGGCTGCTGGGAAGAGAGTGAACTCTGTCCCAACTGACAGCATGATGCCTTGTCACGCCACGGTGATGATAATGGACCTTGTCTCTCAAACTGACTTCTGGGTCCAAATCCTTCACAGAACATCCTGCTTCAGAAAGCTGTTAAAGACTTATTTCTTCTCCAAGCAAGGTCAATAGTACAGCTTCCCACCACAATGCTCTCCTACCATGCTTTAAAACAAAAACTCTCAAGTTTCTGTTCTCACAGTCCACTGTATCTTTGGTTTCAAAAGAATAAAAAGTTGAAATTTGGGAATTGTTTTGAATATCAGCCTGACTTAAGACCAGTAACGCTCTCCGAGGACAGAATTTACATCAATTATATTAGACACACATTCACAAAGAACCTCCATCCATAAAACATACAGATTTGCAATACCAAGCTACATAACCAGTTTCTTCTGTAGAGGCTGTGTAAGTATTCAGGCCCTTTGCTGAAATTAGGTTACGTCTCGGCTCGTAAAACATAACCAAATTCTTCACCTTCATTTCATAGACCTCACAGTAACCCCCTGGATACTACACTTGAAAATTCAGCACCTCTCCTGTCTCTGAAGCAATCTTCCAACACTACTTCAGAACAAAAGAAAAACTTGCTTGGAGAAACAAAAAATGAAGCTTTAAAATGAAAGCCAACAATAGGAAAGTGAAGACTCTTCAACTCCTGCAGACTGTGGAACAGTGGAATAGTACAACTAGAACAGTTAAAAGCCTTGTGACAATTTGGAAATACTTGGTTCATACCTGTCTCCATTTCTATCCAATAACCAAGAAGTTACACATATGAACATGCTTACAAATTAACTCATTTAGTTTTAGAAACTGTCTCTACACTAGCTGCTTCTGCCAGATTTGTAAACGCGCAACAAAGTCTTTGATTGTGTAAGAAAAGCTAAAGGGAAAAGGAGTATGAACAGATGTTTCCTCAAAGAGTGAGAAGAAACATCTCCCTGAAAACATAAGACCATGATGCTCCCACAAGAGCATCAGCAGCACAGGGCAGAGACACATCATCCCTACTGTTACCGTGCTGACCTGAAGGGTCCTTGACTTGCCACAAGCTGGCAGCTGACATCTGCAGAAGGCCCATCGTGATCTAACAGGAACCCAGGCACAATCTAACCAGCAAAAACAGCGAGACAGGTCTACTGACTACAACAAGAAATAGTACTTCCCCTCATTCTCCTTGAGGCAGCAGTTCCTGCAAGTGTTCCTTTATCATATTTGCCAACCGTGGTTAAGCTCTCCTGACTTATGATGTATGCACCTCCTTCTCAGGAACCCTCCAGAAACCAGTCTCTCACCAGAGATTACCTTGAATCAGTGACTTACTGTCTTGTAGAATCATCAACCTCAAATTCCCTGCGTGAAGCACAGGTACGCTCGTGCACTTTACTGATGATGTCCCAAGCCAATGTGATCAGCCACCAAAGCCACCCAGAGCTAAACTCAGAGGACAAATGTCCTCTGCCGTTACACCCTGCGGTGCTCCTGTCCAGTGCTCTGGGAACACCAGCTAGCCTGGACCTCTCTGATCAGGACAGCAAGTACCTGCCTTGTGAACTGCTACAGACATTAGGATTAAAATAAGCACCTAGCAGCTCTGTGCCATGACGACACCCAGCTCTAGTAACTCTGAGGAAATGGGTACCACAGGTACTAAAAGTTGCTCCAGCACGATGTCTGTGCATTTTAAGGGTGAGAACCATACGTGTCTACAGTTAGCTGTGACCTGCCTTGACTCCCTTTATGGCCAGTGAAACCCTGGTCTGTGCAACCCATGGAGCTTACGGTGTGTTTCATCTGACCAAATGTAGGGACTGATGATAGCAATTAAAAATGCCTAAATCCTTTGGCAGAGACATCCCAAAACAAAGCAATATCACAAGACAGACAACAATAGTTATCGCCATCAGAAGATGAATATAGAGATATGGATTTCCCCACTTTTTTCAAAAATCCGTCTTTCCAGCATTGTATATTTCTATATATTATTATTATCTATTTTATTGTAGTTTAGTTATTAAATTGTTCTTATCTCAACCCATGAGTTTCTTTTCCCGTTCCCCCTTTAATTCTCTCCCCCATCCCCAGGAGTGGGGAGTGCAAGTGAGCGGCTGTGTGGTGTTCGGCTGCCAGCCCCGTAAAACCACGACACCCCCACCACACACTTCTTAGTAAAAAGCTTTTTGTATCTTTGAGCTATTTACTCAAAATTTAACACCACTTTGAACAGTCTTTAAAATAAAAGACAAATATTTGTTACTAAGAGACAGGAAGATATACAGATGTCATTAACAGCATTCAGGGAAAGATAATATTGTTGAGGTGCATTAGACCCATGAGAGTATTATCTTTATTCCTAATCTTAAACACAAGTACTTTATGCCAGTTTTGTGGTTACTCTCGGTGATGTTCCTCTGAATCAATATCTATCTGTAAGCTACCCATTACTTCCCATTCTTCACTTGAACAAAAAAAAAAAACCCAACCAACCAAAGAAAAAAAACATAACAGAACAAAACATAGCATTCAGCACTCCAGATACTAACTACCACGCAGGTGAGGACTGCTAGGCTGTCCAGCCACAAGAAAGCTTAAAGATGTTCCTAATAAGATGACAGAATGTAAAGATTTCAGGTTTAGTTAAAATGGAGTTTGGGCCTTTCCCAGTATTCTCAGCTTGAAGCAGTGTACTGAAAAAAAAATCACGTATTTATTTTACTTAGCCTGGTCATCATAAACACAGAAAAATGTGGGGTCTTTTTGGTAAAAAAAATGATGCCCCCACCTTTAATGTCACTCTCTGGTCCCTCAGCCCCTGAAGGATGTTGGTCCCACTGCCAATAAGATCATCCATGCCACGATGGGCATTCTGGAGGGATTCATTAAACTGTAAGGTTTCGTCGATCGGTATGGTGGTGTCAGAGTCCTGTAGGGGAAACGGAGGGTCTTGGTTACCTTGCCTGCTCACTCATACTGCCCACACATAGATCCAGAAAAAGAACATGCAGAAACAAAAGCGGCAAAAAAACTTGACAAGACGTGAAGGATTACGTTTTAACTTTTTTTTTTCATAAGGATAGTAAGTACAACATTAATATTTGAGTGAAAAAAGTAATTTAGAGAAGCCTACAGGAAGGAAGCCAAAAGGCAAAGTTGTTGGGCTGTTCAACTGCAATTAGATCTTGAAGGATAAAAAGTCAGATGAAAAGTGGAGAATTTTTTTATAATCTCAGTTTCTGATATATGTAGGAAAGAGTATTACAAGAGAGAACATCAAAACTGACAGAAAGTGTTTAACGAGGAGTCATTTGATCATTGGAAGTGAAAGATGCCATATAACATTTCTAAGCAAGAAGAGGCCCGCACAACACAGTGTCTGGGAGATGCCATTCTGCAAATTTCCAACGTGCTGCAAATTTCTGATAGTGAGGGCAGACAGACATGAACCTAGTTCCCTGAGGGTCTGACTCACTCAACACCCAAGGCCTTATCTAAGAAAAAACCCATTTTTTTCCAGGAAAAAATGCATTAGCTCAGCTAGAAACAACGAATCTTGAAATAACCAGATAAAATTCTGTAACCTGGGTTGCACAAGAGGTCAGAGGATGTGATCACTGTTGTCTTTCAAAGGCTTCCAGTTTAATCTTCTCTGGACGCCGTTCCATCAAGAGAGTCAAGATGACAGCTCATCACTCCCAGGATTGTTTTATAAACAGGAATCACGATATTGGTAAGAGGTGAGTGAGGTAACACTGGCTTACCTGCTGCCAGGTACTCAGAACAAGAACTACCAAAACACAGAATTCATATTTAGGGCTGAAGATGGTTAACACCCTACACCTGACTGCCAGCTGTCGGTTACACGCACGTAACAACACCAAACTTGCTGCGAGGCAACTCAGGCGGTTACTGTAGAAAATGTTAACATGGGAAGGACACGTACAATCCAGCGTTAGGGGCTGTACTGCCCGGGTGGGTGCTCTGCTTACTGGAAAAGAATGAAGAGTGAAGGAGAGAGCTGCTAGCAGGCACAGGGTCAGCTACCGGATGAAGAAGCTGCGACAGCATAGACGTTGCGTAGATCAAAAGTTAATGAAGCACTAAGGATGAAACAAGGGTCTTGTCTTACATGAATCTGTAGAGCAGAAGCACGTGGATTTGCATCTGAATGATATTTACTCAACTTCACATTAGATATTTACTGAACTTCAAATCTGTAGGGATTCCATTTCCTACACGAGGAGTTTGCAGGGGGTTTTATACACCACAAGGCAGCAAGAAAAAAACCGAAGCAGGTTTTTGACCCTCCTCACAGGGAGACGAGATGGCATCCTATCTTTCATTTGCTGTTAGTGGTTTTTTCCAGAATGGTACAAGGGAAGGCTTTAGAGATGCAGACCACATTTATCTTTGAATTAAGCAAACTGTTCAGAACACTGCTACAGCTTTCAAAAGCTGTTGAGTATGTTACAGGATGTTCACATGCTCAGTTGATATTTCTATTTAATCCAACTGGGTAGTGTATAAATAAAAACTGTGTAAACTTCTAACCCAACAGGCCAGTAACTGACAAATTTTCCTACTAAAGGGACACTGTACTTTAAAAGTTACATTTGAAACAATGAGTTAAACACAAAATAATCATTTTTTTTTTCACCTTGAGACACCTTTCAGCATCTAAAGGAGAAAAAAAAAATAACTCGCCATTTATTTTACATTTCAAGGCTGCTACTGCTCTTCAAAACTGTTCCACTTGCACATGTTTTATTTCTGGACAAGTTTTCCTACAGGAAAATTTCTCCATATTTGCAGAGAAACACCACAGTGTTCTGAAAACAAATCAGGTTTCAGTGTTCCTTTCAAGTCTTGTTTATAAGTTTGAAATAGTCAACAAAGTGCTAGATGTCATCTTTACGTCAGGATTTGAGAAATCCAGTGAACTTCCCAAATCTCAAGAAAATAGGACTGCTCACATTCATTCTTCCTTGCCCTAACAGTGAATGACAACAGCAAAAAGGAATGGTAGGTTATACACCTTTAACGAAACAAACAAACAACCCACCCCCAAAAAAACAAACAAAAAAAACCACAAAACAAAACAAACAAAAAACACCCAACAAAATAAAAACAAACAAACAAACAAAAGAGACTAGCTTTTGAGTAACAGAAAAGTGAAATGTGAAAGCAAATCTACAGTATTCCGAGCAAAATTCCTCTAGGAAATTGCACTGGGGGGATTTTCCAGTGGAGATAGAAATTAACAACAGGTGGAAACACAATCTTGTCATTAAAAGCTTTTGAATCATTTATAGGTAAAAACCAAGAGTTTTTTCCCCAGCTGTGTGATTTATACTTGGACAAATTAAAACTTGCTGACATCTACTGACAGCAGGGTGTATAACAGCCAGATATTCTACAAATCTCAGGATTTGACAAAGACATTTGGCAGAAAACCAAGTGAGATTTATACTTTGGTACTTACCTCACCGACCCTTTTGAAACTGCTATATAAAGCCCAGTAGAGTTGCACTGGATAAAATGAGAGTATCTGGAGTCTCTTACGACTGCCTCTTAATAAGCCAACTTTTCCTCATGAGAGAGTTGCGTCTCAGAAACACGTATTGTTATTCTTTTCTATCTTTATTTCATTTATATCTCACAGCAGCAATCTAATAGTCATGCCTATGTCTTGCCTGGACCTTCTCTGAAAGACTACAGCTTCTAGAACGCAGAGATGTAAAATAAAGAATATTTACATTAGTGGTGAATGTACGTGCAAGCAACTCTTCTCGCTGTCGTTCCTGCTGCTCCCGGATGTAACGGCGGTGTTGAAAGTTCCTCAGAGCTGTCTGCAGATGCTGAACGTCGTACTTCAGCTGGTCAACTCGGCTAGAAAGGATCAACGACAGGAAGGTATTCCCAGGGACAAATATATCACTCTTTTCTCGTGGTTTTTATATGAACAATGGAGTATTATCAATTAACAGCGCTGAATAATAAAGAATGATGGGTTCTACTTATCTAGAAAATAAAGGACATTCAATGATCCCACACTCAGATCTTCTGTGGAAGAAGATGGTAGGATTTGAACAATTTCTGTTTTAGAACCCTCATGTACATAAAAAATTAAGCTTTCAAGTTTCATTAATTAGCACCACGTTCTTAAGCTTGAGGTTGTATTAAAAGGAGTTTAAAAGTCAGTGGGCAATACAGCAGACATCTCCATTGGGCTAAAACAAATAATGGCCAGAACTTCATTGTCTCTGATTAAATGTTTGATGGCCATAAGGAAAGCCTACGTGACTATTTCAGCTACTGACCTCTCTAGAATACAGGTGACATGAAATCCAACCCTGGTATCTACAAAGGCATGTTGGGACTAAACATTAATAGCAGAGTCACAGAATAAATTAGAACAGAAAGCCTTGAGGTCTCTGCTCCAACTTCCTGCTTAAACCAGTGCGAACTTCAGAAACCTGTGAATTTTAGTCACCAACAGCCAGGAAAACGGTCCAGAGCAAATGACACCAGCTGAAGTAATTTTACTCCTTACCTCCACAAATACCATTAAAAGCAGATGTCATACAGACTAGAATATTTTTTTAAGCACCGAAGTGCCATGTTCTGCTTGTCTCAGAACAGAGCCGGGAATCCAGCTCCATCACCAGCCTGCGGTTAAATGCAGGAAAGTGATTTTGCCTCTGCCTCAATTTTGCTACTGTAGAGCACAGAGGTAAGTTATATAAAGTGTAAAGGTTTCACTCAAATTAAAATACAAAGTGCTTCAATAAATGCAATTCAAATAACTACAAAGACAACGCTACACTATCATAGTTGAGAAGGTGAACTTACAGTTTAGCGTTCTGTCGCTTATTGGGAGGTTCTTTGCTTGACAGGATTTCCAGACGCTCCAAGTTGCTGAATATATTGTCTATTCTTGCCTGAATCTCATTTTCTACTACTGCAAGGAAATAAAAAGGTGATTTTATTTGAACTGCAACCTGAATGAAGGAAAAAGCTCAAAAGCATTCAAACCAGCATTTAAAACCTGACAGATGCAAATCCTTACTGGATGACAAAAAAAAACAGATAAGCGAGAACTGTACATACGCTGGAAAATCCACTTTTTAAACTCAATAATTTGAGACTCTTGCCTTTGCCTCCTCCTCTGAGGAGGGAGTTAGGAACACCCCTGCTCTTTGAAGATATCTGAGCCCCCTTCCCCTTCAGCTCCATGTATTAGGATCTAAAGCTTCCACATTCCCCCCTGCAGCCCCTTCCTGCTCCCTCAGCAGGATTTGCTCACACAAGCTAATAGCCAAGATGATTCTCACAACAACAATTTAAACCTCTGAAAGCTGTTAACACAGAGTTCATATACACCATTGTCCTGGGTTCAGCTGAGACAGAGTTCACTTGCTTCATAACAGCCAGCAAGAGGCTGTGTTTGGATTTGTGCTTAGAAGAAAGCTGATAACAGTGATGTTTACACAGCTGCCAAGGTCCGTCAGCTTCTCTGGNGTTCTGAATCTCTTTGGCTCGAGGTCATCTCACTCCAGATGGTCCCTCTCCCAAGACCTTCTTCCCCCTGTCTCGGTCACCTCTCAGTCTGGGACACTCGGACTGTTCTCTCCATTCCGTTAGTGCGGTTTCAGGACTCTCCCTGCTCCGGGATCGTCAGCTGGGAACAGGCTGAGCCTTGGTCATCAGGCGGTGAGAGTATCACTGTGTGTCACTTATTTGTTATTGTAGATTAGTTATTAAATTGTTCTTATCACACCCCACGAGTCCTTTTTTCCCCTTCACCCCTTTAATTCTCTCCACCATCCTTGGAAGGGGGAGAGGGTGAACGAACGGGTTGTGTGGGGTTGGCTCCCAGCCCAGGGTCATCCGTACCTACAGCAGGGAAGATCGACAGACATGGGAAGGATTCAGAGCTGGTAAGAACTGGCAGACAAACAGCTCAGAAAGACGTGGCCAAAACAGGGCTGAAGCCCTCGCAAGTGGGAAAACAAGGCTACAAAATAATTGCCTCTGTAATCATCTGTGTTGCGACTGCTGATCTGTGTAGAAATAGCGGAGGGGCAACAGGACACAACGCAAACTCACATGTTTGTACTTTAATGAGGTGGGAAACTGATACAAGCAGGGAAAGAGTTGCCTTCAGTTACTGTGGTTACTGTGCAGCAAAACTCGGTACAAGCCACAACCCCCTTCCTCGTCGACAGCCCCATCTTCGAATCATGTCACAATCCAGCATTTCACAACTTCAACAGAAGGGTGAAAGATGGGAGCGCTAGTAATCATCTGACATCCTTGTTTTTAAAGCAGGTCAGGTGTCAGGCTGAAGGTCTGCACCCTCCAGAGCATATCCATGAGGACAGAAGCACCATCACGTCCGTGAAGCCACGGGGACAGTCCTGCCGTGGTCAGACCTGGTATCAACAGTCACCAAATCCTACAGACACTGTTCTCATTTTGCATTTAGACAAAAAACTGTTATTAACCAACTTGCTAACTACTCCACAGGATCTCAGGACTTCCCAGAAAATCACATTCAGCACAACTTGGAAAAGCAAACAGCACATAAAGCCCCTTTTCTTTGGCCTTTGATCTCACACCATCAGAGAGTAAATAACTCACATCTATAGACACAAACCAACCCACTTGTCCTAATTCATCTCTCCATCATTTACTACAGCTAAACCAAACAGAAAAGCTACCGGGCAGAGAATTACATCAGCTTTTGCTAGCCCAAAAAAGAGCATTACTGTCTTGGTCATGTTACGCTTTTCTGAGCAAGAAGGGATTATTTGCCCCAAGTTGGAAAAGGAAAGCTGCAACAGAAACTCTGATTTCCTGGCTCTTGTTCCTGTTCTTTAGCCAAAAGATAATCCTTTTTTTTCCCATAAATTCTGAAATACACAATAATACCTAGAGCACATAGCTGTATCTTTATAAATATATATAAATGGTATATTCATTTATTGACTATGTACGATTATACATAATTCTAACTCTTGAAAAGGTCTTAAATAGCAGAGGCAAGATGGCAAATTATGCTAATTTTCCAGAGGCTCCAAAATCACATCCAGTGAACAGCAACCCAGGAAGTCTGGCATTGTACTAGGAGTAGTACAACCACCACAAAAAAATGGAACAGTAGACCACAAAAAAAATGGAACAGTAGACAAGTCATTATTTTTGTATAGGAAAAGTTATCACAGCCCTTTCTACACGCTTAAAAAAAATACTTAGGGTAAGAGAAGTCAGTCAACACGTGCACAAACGTATCCAGTCCCTGCAGCGTGATTTCACTTCAGAAGTTTCTGACGAGACCCATAAGCAATTACTCATGCAGGAACTAAGGCTTCACACACAGGTCCAAAATACATTTGCCAATTCTGCACTGGGGTAAAAAGTCCTGCCATGACATGTCACGGGATTTTATTACGGTCATTTTATTAGCAGGGGGTTATAGTCCAGATGTACTGAAGCAATTTCAGACCTGGCTGGTTTACATATTTCCCATAAGCAGCTGGAATTACAGGTTCTGACTCTGATGCAAGCAGGAACTTTCAGAATCATCCAGCTGAAATTCCTGCACAGCAAATCCCAGCATTTTCCCCAGAAACTGGATTAAGCATCTTTTGGAGAACACTGCCAGTTAGTGGATGCTTAAGGAACAGCAGAATAACAGGACAGGTATACGATGACATTCCTCAGCTTTTGAGATTCTAACAAACGAGCCTGGTGATGTCCCGAATTTGCAGTTCTGTCCACACCTGTGTGTTCATTATATCTCCATGACTGCATCAGTGTGGGGCTTTTAACGTGTTTATGTTTCAGGCCTCCACAGCATACCCTGACAACGAGTTCCAAAATCGAACAGCACCAAAAAATATTTGGCATTCCCATATCAAGACACTGTAGAAACATCCACAGTAAGTGGTAACTTGCCAATTAAAGAATTACAAGAGGAAGGTGATTTGAAGTCAATTCTTGTTCTGTCTTTTCCACTCTGTCCTTCACCAAAAAAAAAATCCCCTTTTTCAAGTCAAATAATAAAAGAATTTTAACACATTCCAAACTGGTGATGTGTCTCATCAGTTGATCTCAATGACTGAAGAGCCAGATTTGTTCCAGTAGCGGTTGTAAACACAACGATAAAGCATACAAGGTTAAAGACCCAAGCTAAATGGAATCTCACTGGAGGGGGACTTTCTCTAATTAATTACTTACAGTGTACTGACTCTTTGTCTGAAGTTTCCAGGCGCCCCATGTAAGACTGGACCTCATGGACTTGCCTATCAAAAGACAGAGAGTAATTAACAGGAGAGGTCAGTTAACATTTAGCAAAAAAAAAACATTTTTCAATACCTCAATTTTCAACTTCTTTTCCTTTAAAAGTAGTTTTTAGAACAGAATAGGAATCAGATGCACGGTATTCAGTGCACACAGCGCATCACTGAACACAAACCACAAAAAACAATCCAATTTTTCAGCATGAAGAAAGCTGTACTTTCACTTAGTATCTACAAAATAACTTTCAGTTTAAAACAAAAATCAAGGTGAAAGGACTCTTTTTTTTTTTCCCCCTTCAAAGATTTCCAGTCCAGTTCTAGCTCCCTTTCTGTATTTCTAACCTGAACTGGGGCTCTCCCCGATGTCACACGCCTGGCACACTGCAATCTGTTAAGATGTACCTACTTCAAGACAACCATGAAGAGAAGATTTCAGATTCACGGTAGAAACTCAGAACTGGTGAGAACAGCAGAGGGGAGATGTGACGGGGAGAAGAGTCAGTACAAGTGAGATCTTACCAAGATCTGCAGTGAATACTACCTGCACACACCACAAAAGGCAGGAGTGCCGATGAGACACCACGACTTTATGTCACTGCATAAAAGGGTAGTGCCCACCTTCAACACTGAACACAGGCTTTGTCCCTCCCTTCTCAAAAAGAAAAAAGAAGCACCGGCAAAGGTTCAGAAAAGGACAATAAGGTTTATGAAAAGTACAGAGCTGCTTTTATAGAAGAAACAGTTGTTCAGTCTGGATGGGAGATGATAGTGCAGAGATATCCTACAGCACGAACAGCACAGGAGAAGGTGAATAAGGAATGACTTTCACTGTCTTTTACAATATATGAATTACAGAGGCATCAAATGAAATTAAAAGATAGCTTAAAATTGAAGAGAAGGAACTCCTGATGCTGGACAAGCAGTGGCAAGCAAAAAAAAAAAAAACACTGATGGGCATTGTTAAATTCCTCTGCTTCAAGAAGCCCCCAAGCCTCAGATTTCTGGGAGGCTGGGACAATATTCAACTAAAGTATCGCATATGTTTGCCCACTTCTTACTGTCTTTCCTAGAGATCTGCAGCTAGACAACGCTGAACATCTACTGGGACAGGTGGACCTTCGGCCATACTTGGCGTGAACAACATCACGGCAGCTGGGATTCGGAAATGTGCTTTAAAAGTTATAAAAATATCATGACCTTTTCCAAAAAATATTTAAGCCATCATAATTTTCATCACATTAGTGACTCTATATGTACCATTAGATAACTACAACACAAATATCCATGCAACCAGACCTCTGAAACCAACTTACTTTACAGAGTAATAGAATATTTATTCTGCAGTTATTATATGAGATTTTTGAACTACTTTCCAAACCATGACATTGTGATGCTAAAGAGACAGCCGAGTATGTCATAAGTACCATATTACTCAGAATTAACTAAAGAACCAATTCAATATCCAGTATTTTGCAACCCATACTTGTTCTACAGTTTTGTTTTCAGTTTCTCTAAAATGCCCCATTCTGAGAGTCATATTGCTCTCAAAACGCACATTTAGAAACCCCAGTGAAGGAGCCAAATCAGATCATGGATCATAAAAACTTGCTCACCCTCACCAGGACTCTTCCCATGCCAGAAAACACAGTAAGTCTGGGGAAAAGGCAGAAAGAGAGTCCAAAAATTCAGAGTATCCCCAAACTGCCAAAAAACTACAACAACACAGCTCAGTGACTACAACTCCCAGAGACGCTGCGGATGCCCCCTCCCTGGGGATGTCTCTGTCCATGGCAGGGGGTTGGACCGGATGATCTTTCAAGGTCCCAACACAAACCATTCTACAATCACAGAATAAGGAAATCTAGAAAAAGGAACAAGACAATATTCCCCTAATCAATAACAGTTACTATTATGGGTAGGCATTTCTAGATCAACAGCAGGATTTCCAGCTCTTCCTCTAGATCGTTATTTAATAAAACTCTTTTATTTACCACCCTACCTCTTTCAACAGAGCTCAACAAATCAACCCACTACCAGGGAAATTCAGCATATTTGGATTAACTGTCTCATTTAGCCTCTTCCCTACACATTATTCCACACCACATGAGCTCCAAGATTTTGTGCCTTATTTGTAGTTCGCAATTTTCACACCCTTTCTGCCTCCCCAGATCATCACTGTCTGTCTCACAGAGAGTTCCTCACCACACAGACAGAGGTTTGGATCGCCAAGGAGCCACACATTTCCCCAGGTGGTTTAAATTGCATCTGCTAACTATCTCAAAAGCCCAGCTGTCATAAAAAGCCTACTAAACTAGCACGCCTGGGATGTATATACATTTAACAAAGCAGAATCCCTTGTTTTCAGCGAATTCTTGCAATCCTGAGCCTTACAATCCCGGACAGAGCAGCTGTGCTGAGTTTCGGCCTAAGAGCGGGCTGGCACTCCGGACAGACCCACAGCCAGCCGGGAGAAAGAGGCTTTTACTGAAATACCGTCCCTACGGCACCGCTCCGAGGTGGAACACGAGAGGTTTTCATGAGAGAAAAGCTCTGACAGGGCCCTGAGAGCGCGCCGGGCCGCTCTGCGCCCTCAAACCCTCTCCCGCGCCCCCTCAGGCGGTCGCTACGACCCTAGGCTCCCCCCCCACCCCCGCCCCAAGGCTTCTCTCGGGGACTCGGCCCGTTCCAGCCCCCCGCGGACTCCCGCCGCCTCACGCACTTGTTGGTCTGGTGGTACAGCCCCTCCATGCCGCCGCCGCTCCTCCGACCACGTCGCCTTCGTCTACTTCCGGCCCCGCCGATTTCCGCTTCCGCCGGCCGCGCGCACACACACCCCTCACACACCCCTGCAGGTGCCTGCGCCGCCGCCAGGGGGCGCTGCCGGATCGTCTTCCCGCCGCTGCCCGTCTGTGAGGCGCCGGGGCGGGGGGCGGCTGTGAGGGGGCTCAGGGCTGGGGGCTGTGAGGGGGCTCCGGGCTGGGGGCGGGGAGGGGGGGCAGGCCGGGCTGGGGGCTGTGGGGGGGCTGAGG
>VZTO01020418.1:20646-165851 GCA_013400615.1 Syrrhaptes paradoxus
GGGGCGGGGGGTGGGGGCGGGGGGGGGGTCGGACGGGGCTGGGGGGTGTGAGGGGGCTCAGGCCGGGCTGGGGGCTGTGAGGGGGGTCAGGCCGGGCTGGGGGCTGTGAGGGGGGCTCAGGCCGGGCTGGGGGCTGTGAGGGGGCTCAGCCCGGGCTGGGGGCTGTGTGGGAGGATTTCGGTGCCTTTGTGCTCAGTCTGGGACCCGCCGGGTGCCCTCGGTGGCCAGGTGACGCGGGCAGCTTTCCCCTGCTGGCGTGTCCCCGCCGGTGCTCATCTGCCTCCACATCCCCTCAGCGCCAGGAGAGGGATCGGCCCAGTGTGAGGGGTGAGACCGCTCTGTGAACCCATCGGAGGAACTGTGGATGCTCCCGTGAGTCTGTCCAGTACCCAGACTGCGAGGCAGTCCTGTTACGTTCCCCTCATGGTCAGTGAAGGTGTTGCCATCTCAGACAAGATGCCTTTGGTCACACAAACTGCATCCCCTCCACAGAATCCCAGCATGGTTTGGGTGGGAAGGGACCTCAAAGCCCACCCAGTGCCACCCCCTGCCATGGGCAGGGACACCTCCCACTAGCCCAGGTTGCCCAAAGCCTCATCCAGCCTGGCCTTGAACCCCTCCAGGGATGGGGCATCCACAGCTTCTCTGGGCACCCTGGGCACTGCCTCACCCCCAGCACAGGAAAACATTTCTTCCTCACATCTCATCTCCATCTCCCCTCTTCCAGCTTCAAACCGTTCCCCCTCGTCCTGTCCCTGCACCCCCTGATCCAGAGCCCCCCCAGCTCTCCTGTAGCCCCCTTTCAGCACTGGGAGCTGCTGGAAGGTCTCCCCGGAGCCTTCTCTTCTCCAGGCTGCACACCCCCAACTCTCTCAGCCTGTCCTCGCACGGGAGCTGCTCCAGCCTCGGACCATCTCCGGGGCTCCTCTGGCCCCGCTCCAGCAGCTCCGGGTCTGTCCTGTGCTCAGGACCCCAGAGCTGGACACAGGACTCCCGGTGGGGTCTCTAGAAGTCTAGGTGACTAGTGCATGTGGAGATGCACATACTGAGCAGGAAGGAAGATGAATCCTGCATCTAGGCATCCCTTCATCATTACCACTTCTCTGAACCTCACCTAGCCATCCTGTTCAATCTTTAATTTTCACAGAATTCTTTTAACTCCAAAGGCTTTTTCGTGCATGGTCATGGTCAGCTTAAGGTATCCATTGTGCAAATATCTTTTTTTTCTTAATAATCCTGTTTTTTCCCCTTACCTTTAGATACACTAAATTCCCTGCCCCAGGTTATCCCCCATTCATCACGTAACAGCAGGTTCCTCTGTCATTTTTCACTGGGCTGGCGGTTCATGCTTTGCTCTGGGGTTATATCCCAGACTGCTTTCAGTTAGCTCATCTGTACATAGTTTCTTAATTGTTTTGACCAGGTAATCAACTGCAGTTGAAGCCACAACCCTTTCTTGTATGTACTGGACTACAAAACCTGGAGCTCGTAGTCTGCTGGGCCACCTGAACTCCTGTAACCTTTTAACTTTGTGGGAGAATCAGGGAGAAGGTGGATTATCAAAAAAAGGTCAGCTAGTCTGGGTTCCAGGACAGAAGAAATGGTAATACAAAACCTGATTGATTAAAAAGCTAAAATTAGGACTACAGCTCAGTGTACTTTAATGAAAAACCATTCTTACCAAGAAACATGACTTCATGCTAACAAGAGAATGAGCTTGATTGGGGAAAATTGGGAAAGATATATATTCTGTAAAGCATTTGACTTAATACCATGAGATCAGTCATTTAAAAATTAGTAGGCATAGCCTCTGCCCTCATGGATCAGGCAAGCAGGGTGCTTGGCTCTTTCCTTCTCCACTATTTCTTCCCTCTCTTAAACGTTTTCTTAGAATCGTTTAGGTTGGAAAAGTCCTTTAAGATAACTGAATCCAACCAAGTCCAACTTGCATCTCAGATGATGCATGAAACTTTCTTTGTCTGCCCTGCCATGCAGCAAGCCAAGTCTTTGGCAAAAAGCTTATCCCCTGGATATCTAATAGTAACTTAAGCCGCAGAAATCACATCAGTCTAAGAATAAATAAACAGTGTATCAATAACTGGAGCATTTACAAAGACATTCAGTCCTTTTTCTTTGCTCTCCCTTGACATCATACCCTGTTTTCGAACACTTTCTAGAAATACAAAGGTTGAACGTAAATAGATGTTGGGATTTCCCTCCTGGCCAGGGCTTTCAGAAGTATCACAAGAGTTTTGATGAAGGAGCAAGCAGTGAAATACAAGAACAAATTTTTGTTCTTTTGTGAATTCATTTTTGCCAGAAACAACATGCTGCAACCAAGCGTCTGTTCTTGTTAGACTTCAAGTCCTTCCAGGAGGAGTCCTTCAGCAAATTGGCTCATTTAGACACAACAGCCAGGAGCATGGAGAGGGAAAAAAAAAAGGGTTTTGTTCAAGGAAAGCCTCTGTATTGTAAACAGGATAAAAGGGGATGGAAAGAGTCACTTATCACTGTCTAATGTGTCCCCAGGTCATTCCTGTGTAGCACCTACTGGAGAAAAGGGATTTCATATTCGCTGCTCTCTTAGAAACCCCAAGCCAAGTGTGGAGGTTTTCTCTATCAAACAATCTACAGACAGTGTGTGCGTTCGACGGTGGCGTTCAAGCCCCCGTCAGTGCACTCCCCATTGCTCTCCTCTGGCTGTAGTTTAAAGCCTCGCAGCACCAAAGGGAAAGCTGGATCCTTGTAGGGTTTCCTTTGTTCTGCCTGCACCAGCCCTTTTTCCCCTCACAGCTACGGGACTTTGTTATCTCTCTGAAAAAGGAAAAAAAAAAAAAAAACACCTTGATTTTCTGTTTAAAACCAGACCCTAATAAGTGTCTCTCCCTGTTTCTCTAAGCATGATCCCAACAAGGCACAGAAACTCTCTTTCCCCCTCCTCTATCCCTCCCTCCCTCTCTTTTTCAGGCACACAAAGTATTCCCCAGCTCTTTGCATGCTTTCCTGATACTAATAACTGTGGTTTTAAAAACAAAGGAGTGCCGAACCTGAGGGCATGCCGCAGAGGCAAGACATTCAGATGAATGCTTGATGGAGACTCCTCACTTAGTCCAGCTGCAGGCCATGGGGCTGCATGTCCTGGCTCTGACAGCCTCCCTTACACAAGCCAGACCTCACAGCACGCCTCTCAGCATTTGGAGACTGTGGAAGTGGTGAAAAAGAGAAGGGGAGACATGACAAGAATGTCGGAGACTCATCTATCAAATTTCTTGGACTGTTGGGTGATGTGTGCTGCCCAGGTCTTCCTGGGCAGTAAGTTTTTTAAAGATGTATTGCACCTTCTTTCTTGTCTTCCCAAATTATGAATGTTTCTGCACTACTGTCGCGGTCAGTTTTGAGACTGATCTGTAGCCAGAAGAGTCACAAATGCTTGGATCATCGTTCCCTTCTTCATAAATATAGCAGGTAAAGCGTGGGAAAGGTCGGGCCAATGGAAAAATAAGTCATGCAACAGCTCTACCATTTCACTAACTCCCTCCCTTGTGCAATGACTCCAGGTAAATATGATAGAAATAGAAATAATACAAATTGAAGTTGAATTTGAAGTTGAAATTGAAATAATAGAAGGGGGAAAAAAATCACCAAGGGTGAGAAACACTGCAGCATCCCCCAGCTTTAGGGATCTTTGAGACACAAAGGACTGGAGGTTTGGAGAATATCCTGGGCAAGTATATTTGTCTTATACTTTTATTCTTCCCTAGGTGACAGCCAGAGATCACTGCTGGAGAGGAAATACTGACTCCATGGATATGTTTGGTGTGCCCATGCCTCCAGTATAATGTGCTATATTATAATCGTAATTACAATGCTTAAGCACAGCTCAGTTCTCCGTGCAGGACCGAGATCCTTGTGCCTTTTTCCTGCTGATCACAACCCTGTTTGACCTTATCGATAAAATTCAGAAAAGAGGAACAGAAGAGCCTCCTCCAAAAAAAGCCAAGGAAGCAGAAAGGACAGGAAATGACGTTGCCTCCCCCAGTCAATGAACAGATGAAATTACAATAATCCTGCGAAGAAGTGTAGCACCTTGGCATCCATTTGCCCACTATCAGGAACTCGTTAGGAGCCTCGACTGCTTTCCACTGAGATGGCATTCCCCAGTTACTCCCAAATTTCTGAATCTAGACCCTAAAATCTCTGGCTTTGAATATTTGAATTTGTTTACTGAGCAGCCCTGTTAGATACATAAATGTATCAGGACAGATTCTGTTTCGGCACTAATGCAGCCCTGAACTGCATGCATAATTTAAGACTTACACAGGAAAATCTTAAAATATGTGAGTGAAACCGTGTGCTATTATCCTGATTTTTCCAGGGGTCAGTTCCGTGACAGTCAGTCTCTCTGAAATGTGTCAGGTTAAGAGTTCCATCAGAATTGGACAAAATCATCAACTGCTTTGGGAAATTTTAGGTATAAATCTTTTATGTGCTGCTCTTTTCCACTGAATAAACACCCGTTTGCTGGGTCTAATTTTGGCAAGCCGACCCAGATAACTAGAATTCTTTGTTCATTTGTTTGAGAGGTTAATTCTGAACTGCTTTTCAGGTTAAATCTGGATGTCAATCTGCCTTGTGTTCATGTTTTGTCAATATGGGGGATCTCAAAAAAAATGTAAAAAATAATTTTCCTCCACGTTTCATCAACTGGGTAATCCAGGCATAAAGAGATGGACGTGCTGGGCGACCTCTCCCTGCTTCTCACACGCTGGACAGGATGCTCCAGGGTCTGTGATGTGTTTGTCGTTAAAACAGCCTGACACAAAGAGGCCCCGGGAGCTGCGTGCACCCACAGGATGGATGTCTTCTTCTGTCAATCCAGCTGGAGCCCCCCAAGAGGGAAAACTGGATCGTCTGTAGGAGCGAGGGGAGTGTGGGGAGAGTCCTCTAAGGAATGTTGTAAAGGAATTTTCCTGAAACCTTCTCCAGTAATCTGAACAAAACCTTACCAAGTCTTTTGCCATTAATGAAGGCCAGGAGGAGTGAGGACTGAATGCAGACAGAAAAGATGCAATTTGCTGTTCGGTCCAGCCTGGTAGCTCCCGTGCCAAAGTATCTGTAGTAGTCAGTTCAACTGGGTGTTGCTCAGAGAGTTATTACCAGTGTGGTGCTTTTCAGGCCATTTTCCAGTGCCCAAGACACTCTACTCAGAGGGGTCCCAGGAGTTTCTTATCGTCCTGTAAACTATGGTCTCTGGTGACATTAAGGAATAGCTCCAGACAGGGATCTCCTTGGGGGGTGTTTCTTTTTACCAAGTGCACTCATCGTCCAACACACTCTTCTAGATAGAAAATCCAGCCCTAACGCTGACTCTCCTGGTGTTTTTGCAAACTTTCTCCTTGTTATTTTGCTATCTGCTCATGAGATGGTTTTGGTATCTGTATGTAACTTAAATCAGATTTCTTTTGGGCTGGAAAATACCCAAAAAGGGATAGAGAAGCAGCTTGTATCTCATTAGATTTTATATCACACATCGCAGGCTGAGAAGCAGAGTTTGTATCAGTTTGGTTCAGCTTCCTCGACAGCGTGAGTGGACCAGGCACGGATGCAGGCAGCTGGAGCTGCAGATGTCCCCTTGGAAGTGGGGTCACTCCACTGGTGCAGTGGCATTTACCCGCTGGCTGAGATGTCTGGAGGGAGAGGGAAGGTGCCAGAGCAGGAGCTGTGAGACTGCCTGTCGCATCTCTGTGATTTTATCTCCAGTGATTAGCTTGGCCCCAGTGTCTGCGCTGCTCTGTTCGCTCTCCTGAGCTATCTGGCAATTTGCTGCTTCTATTTCAAATTCAAAGAAGGGCTTGTTTTTCCTAAAGCTTATCTGCTTTTTCTGACCAGGATGGATGGTCTAATTGCAAAAAAATCTACCTCCAGGAGCCAACCTTGTGCCTCTTAGGTTACAATTCAGTCTTCTTCCAGGTTCAGTTCCATTTGCCCACACCAGTCATTGATTGCACCCACAACAGGGTTTTATTTTCCCCAGTACGAGGCAGGTTTATTTAACAGCAAGTGAGATCTGCAAAATTACATAGAATCATAGAAAGGTTTTGGTTGGAAGGGATCTTAAAACCCATTGGGTTCCACCCAGTGCCATGGGCAGGGACACCTCCCACGAGCCCAGGTTGCCCAAAGCCTCATCCAGCCTGGCCTTGAACCCCTCCAGGGATGGGGCATCCACAGCTTCTCTGGGCACCCTGGGCCACTGCCTCATCACCTGCACAGGAAAATAATATTTCTTCCTAATATCTGATCTAAATCTCCCCTCTACCAGTCTTCCCTGTTTTAATGAAATGGATTTACCTTATTGCTCCTCAAGTTTTCCAACACTGTCCCAATGGCCCAAGCATCATGACGGAACTAGGTGCAGCACAGCACAGCAGCTGGGCTTGTGATGGATGGGTCAAGAGCTCCAGGTTTCATTGCACTCTTGAGGTGATTTTGGATTGCTCATGTCAGAAGAAATCCATAATCTCTTTAGTCGCTGGTAAACCAATGTTTAGCCAGGGATGCTCACCCCCCTCACCATGCCGCTCACGGCCAGGGCAGCTCTATGCCCTGCCAGCTAAACTGAGCACACAGCGCAAGTGAAAGGTGCAGGCATCTGTGGAGGAAAAGGCAAGGCTGAATATGAAAGATGGTCAGAGTGAAAGGCAACCAACACATCATGAAGAGATTGTTTTTTTAACACAGTATTTCTTCCTGTTTTTGGAAAAGTATCTGAAATTCAAGATAATTTTCTGTTGGCCATGTCCAGCGCTGAACTGTCCTCATGGATCTGAATTTTCCAAGATATAGTTTTAACTGCTGATGGATTGTTTGATGAATAGTAAAAAATATATATAACATTATAAAATCATATGTTATAACTGCAGCGTACTATAAAACTGTGGTTGCAACAGGCATTCACAGCTTATCTCTGCCTGTCCAGTCACAGATCTTTCTGCATCACTTCCCTGCAGTCTCCAAACCCAGTAGGTTCTTTGTTCACAGCAAGTGATGCACAATCAGCCCATCTCCACCGATGGCAAAAAACTTTGTTGCATTTCCAGCTGCCAGGACTCTTCTCCCCAGTGCCCATATCACAAGCTGGTTGGAAGAACCGCTCTTGCTTCCCCAAGTTCACTTCACTTTCCTGCTACAGCTGTTGTAAAACATGTGCTCTTGGAGCATTTCAGATGCCACAAGCTTCACTTCCACGATTATGAGTTAAAATTAGAAATATGACACGCATTTTTAGGGAACCTTTATACCAGAAAGAAAAATGTCATTTTTATTATAGATGCTGACGTTCATTCCTCTGGCCTGTGTCGGGTAAGGTGATCTCTCAAACCTACGTGTTAAAATAACTTTATTTCAGTTGTGAGGCTGAACACAAGGATGCGCACAAAGTCTCCATTTTTCCTCTGAATCACTAACCATCTCTCTGAAACAAGGCAGAGGCAAAGCAGAAGGAAAAGTGGCATCATAGTGTAGTTACCAGCCACATCACCCTCGGCACAGAGAGCTCTGTTTGCCAAGACCACATTAAGGACTCTGTGCTGGCCCTGGGTGCCTGTCGTTCAACCTTGTAGAGATTTGCAATGTAAATCTCCCTCCCTCCTCCTAGCCAGGATTGCTTTATTTGTATCTGCAGCAACATGAGGTCCATTCCTGCGTTCTGGCAGCTATAATGTGGGAGCCCTGCCTTTCATGTGCTCGAGCTGACGCTGCTCTTGCTCATGCTTCAGGGATAAATTCATAATGGCTGGAGTGTTTGTCAGGCAGATGCAGCTCTGGCTGCCTGTGCTCTGCCCCGGGCAGAAAGGACATGGCTGTGGGTTCACCGTGGGGTACAGCACTGCCCATCGATGAGGCTTGCTGAGGCTCAGCAGGAAACCATCATAGACTTGGCATCAGGAGGTCACACTTACCTGCAGAACCACTCACAATTTCGTCCCTCAAAATGGTCATGAGGGTAGCCAGAGGCAGCACGCCTTGCATCACCCTCTTGGGAACTGGGGATGCTCTTCTCGCCACGCTGCCCCAGAGTGGGAGGTTCCTTGCTGGAGCTGAGGGCTGGAGCTAGGACTTGGTCAGCAGCATCCTCACCTGGGTGACACAGTCACCTTCTCCTGCCCCTCAGCAAGGATTCAGCCCTGGGGGTGCTACTGCGTTAGCGTAGATTGATCCTGGGCTGGGAACCAACACCACACAGCCGGTCACTCATCTTCCCGCTTTGCCCCTCTCAGGGATGGGGAGAGAATTAGAGGGGTGAAGGGAAAGGAGACTTGCGAGTTGAGATAAGAACAATTCAATAACTAAACTACAATAATATTGAAAATAAGAATAATTATGATAATAATAGTAATACATACAAATATACAAATGAGTGACACACAGTGACACTGCTCACCACCCCATGGCCAAGGCTCAGCCTGTTTCCAGCCAATGATCCTGTCCTGAAGCCGCAATCCCAGAACGGAGATAAGAGCCCGAGTGTCCGAGAGCTGACCAAGGGAGCAAGATGGGTCTGGAAGAGGGACCACCTGGAGAGAGTCGACCCGGAAAGAGAGAGGACTTCTGATCAGAGCCTCACCTCTCCCCTGGCCATGCCGGGCATGGGATGGAACAGACCATCGGCCAGTTTGGGTCTCAGCCCTAACCCTGAGGTCGAATCCTGGGCTGGTCCCTGGGGCTGTGCTCCCTCCCAGCTCCTCCTGCCCCTGCAGACACGGGCACAGCAGAGAAGCTGGAAAGTCCTGGACTGTCCTGGCAGCAGCTCTGCCCATCAGTGTGTGATCAGCTTCTCCTCAGCACAAACCCCAACAGCCTCTCCCTGGCTGCTGGGAAGAGGGGTCACTCTGTCCCGGCTGACACAAGGACATGCATGTAAGGAGTTAGAGGGAGAAACAGAGCAAGCACAAGGGCAAGAGAAGTCCTTTGACAGGGGAAGGCAGGACCATTAGCTCTGTGAGAAACTAGAGACCAGTGGGGGACTTGGAGGGGTTCAGCACAGGTCTCCAGCTCTTCCTCAGCTGCTGACAGCTCCTGGGTGTTCCCAGTGAAAGACAGGATGAGCTTCGTTTTGGACGGCTGGTTAAGGCCTGTCTGTACTGAGTGGGAAGAACTCAGCAAAAGGAGGGAGATGGCAACTGCACCAGTTGACCAGGGCACAGGAACACAGCGTGGGAGCCTGTTCCCAGCTGTGGTCTTGCTGCCAGTGTCCAAGTGCGGTCCTGTACAGCAATACTTCTCCTTCTTTCATCATTATACCACCCAGAGATATCAAAGTGCTCTCAGTTTCTTTGCTCGAGAAATTTGAGGCAGAAGGAGGAGACTCCAAGTTTCTAACAGTAGACTTGAGGAAAGACCAGAGCACAATTCTCTTGTCCCTGCTGCTCTGACCACTGGTCCCCACTGGTATCTCATTACTAAGGTGCTGAGTATACCTGCAGCCCTAAATCGGGATGTTTTGCCCAGTTACAGACTGGGGACAAGCAGCACTGCAGCTCCTACCAGAGAGCTCAAGGAGCGGCAGCGCCTCAGGGCACTCAGTAAATGAATTAAAAAAAAACAGAGTCAGAACTGATTAGGGAACTCAGGTTTTGGCTCGGACTCTCTAGAGCCTCCAAGGCATTGCCGAGGCTCAGAACCTCATTACTTCTATAAAGTGAATTCAGTAATTAGCTCAGGTCAAAAGTTTACAGCTTGGTGGCTGCTGCTGGGGAAATGGTTCCTCCTGGATGTTGGAAACCAAACTGCAGAAAGCAGCGGTGGCTGGCGTCAAGACAAAATGCTTAATCAAGGATCCTTTTGATGGGACTGTCTTGCTGTATGATCTTACTGAGCAGTGAGTGTTGCAGTGATGTCCCCTCAGAAGGAAACACGTCCCCTTGGCGAAGTAGACAAGACATTGCCACAAATACTTGTGAACCTAGGAATTGCCTAACTGCATTGTCCTGGTCTAGATAAAACCAAATGCCTGCCATGGCCAGAACAAGATTTTTCAAACAGGGCTGCGAGTAGCTGTTACAGGCTATGTCCTACCCCCTGTGCCCCCAAACAGTGTAGCTGAAGAGCAGCCGAGACCTACAGCAGTAATTCATTCCAGTGGGATTGTGTTGTCACCAGTTCTATGTTCCTGCTTTCAAAGATAGCCCAAAGCAGCAATTCTACATCCTCGTTTTGTCCTACATACAAAAGCCTTTTTTTCTTTTCCAGTTTCATGTAATATCCCCCAATAATATGAGACAGGAAAGCCCAGTATCATTTGCTGTTTAATCATTTTGGTTATGTTTTTCACAAGTTATCTGATTCACAGGCAATTAATTTTCCTCTGGGTCTCATCCCGCTCTTAGAGGGTTCTTCGATTCTGCTCCATCCCATGGGATGCGAAGTGCTCATTGCCAGCAGAGCTGCACGGCTGAGCTCTGACATGCCACCGGAGCATTTTCCATCCTACCCTTGACCCAGGACTGTGCACCCTTGCATCCTGCCCATTTTGAGACCACAACACACAGATTGTGCCCAGCCCAACACCCTGCCTCCTTTCCCCTTTCCGACCATGCCAGAGAGAAAGTGGGACGGGGAGGAGGGACGGGAGGGGCTGAAGGATTAAACAAGACAGACCAGAAAGCCCTGAATTTTTCCCCTAATACTCAGGCATTTAATGACTGGTTTGATGATAAGCATGAAATTAAATAGACAAAGAAAATTCTCTCATGGCTAAGAAGTCAGCAGGTAATTAGGCTTTGATGGGGACATTCTGGGACACTTTTGACTTATTTTGTGAGTCTGATTTAATGCTGTGGCTGTCTTGGTTGTCCCTGAGGTTGAACTCTGCTGATCCCTTCTGGCCAGACCTTAGATAGATGCTGGTCCTGGCTGATGTCTCCTTCATTCAGGGAGGTGCTGGTCCTCTGGAAGAACCTTCTTTAATAGGGAAAAGCTTTCTGTTCCTCTCTGTTTCCATTTCCCATGTTCTTCCTCTTTTGAACTCTTTATAGGTCACTTCATCCAGAGCAATATTCCCATAAATCCATACGAAGAATTTGGTATCCCTGTTTGTCTTCTCCCCTTGTGACGGTAAAACCAGTACCAGCAGTGTGAGAACAGTCCTTCAGCAGCTTTGAAACTCAAATGCATTGTTTCTATACCTATCCATAGGTGTAAGTAAGTGCTTTATTTTAAGTCCAAAAATTTTGAAAGCCAGAAAATAATTAGTCAGCTCAAAGACTCAGACCCAAACCTGCCAGTGTCAAGGGTTTGAGGACTATCTAGATAAGGAAATCATTGCACACCAGACAGATAGTGTGTAAATGCCCCCCTGCAGCAGCCATAATTTGAGCACTCTTAAGTGCCAGGAAAAAAAAAATCCTTCTCCTCACATGTAAACACTCTTAAAGATATATTATGCTTTGTTTTCAGGCAAATGCCATCTCATTATCCCAACACTTCAAGCCAAAAGCAAGCTAGCTCTGAACTCGAAGCTGTGAATCACAGTGATACAAAGCTGCCTGCAAAGTCACGCACCTTAGCTGTTTGCCAGAAGCATCCCTAAAACCCTGAGATAGAAAAGAGGTGATTAAATGAGGGAGAACTAGAAAACGGGAGAAATGGAAGGAAAGATGCAAGAAATCCCATTTGCAAAGCAAAAGCGGACAGCATGCCTTTTGACACAGGATTTAAAAAAAAAAAATTTAAAAATGCAAAGCTGAGCGTGTGAGAGAGGAGAGGTGAACCTGAGGCTGCTGGCTTTTTCACAGTAAACTTTGGACTTGGAGTAAAGTAGGAGGATTTCCTGGCTCTGGCACACAGCATCAATAGCCAAGTGCTATCTAAGAGCATAGAAAGCTTTGATAAAGTCACTGTCCCTAAAACAGCATCTCTCCAGGTTTTGAAAAGAAGTTCTCATCATCCCACTTAAAATGTTTCCAAAATGACAAATCTGATTGACCCCATTGAAAAACCAGATTGTCTGCTCACCCTGACTTTCCAAAATTTTTGCTTTGATCACAATATATGATGGGAAAAATTCCAAATCTTTGAAAATTTGCCCCGGGAAGGAAAGAAAATCATTTCCTACTAAGCTCTGATCTCGAATACATTTTGCTGTTCATTTTCAGAAGGAGAAGACCAGCAAACTTGACAGTGCCCATAAGGAATGTCCAGCTGCCAGCAAGCTGTTCACGGCTTTCAGGCTCCTGGAGGAGTGATGGGAGGTGGGGAGGGAGAGTCCGCTTCAGGAATGCTGCTGGACGCTGAGGAAGGCTGAGCTGTGTTTGACAGTGTAATAGACCCCCAGAGAAGCACCGGGTCTTACGCATAGCCTGCAGCTATTCGAGAACTCAAAGCTCAAACATACACACAGAAAGGTTAGCTTTTAATGGATGGTAAATGTTTGGAGAGACCTTTGACCAGCTCTAATACTGCAGCTGACCACTCAGAAAGTCTGTAATGAATGACCACGCATTAGGCTCTGCTCGCTTGAGCAAACAATAACTGTCAAACCTGGCTGCTGAACCCCCAGCGAGCTCCGCTGCCCATCAAGTGGTAACTGAGCAGGTATCAAGGGGGTTAGACCTGGCTTTGGGTCGCACTTGTTCTGTACAACCATCGAAGCAGTCCAGAGCACCGTGCTGAGTTGGAGAAGATGCAAGAATACCTTTGGGTGCCTCCAAAAATGCTTTTTCCCCCCCCTGATTTTTCAAAGGAGCCAAATCTGTTTCAGCCCTGGTCATTGTCAGTAGCTTCATCTGCCGTGGCAAGGATAAGAAAGGAATCGAGTGTCTAGGACTTGGATCCTGTTTTGGTCTTTCTGAGTAAGCCATGAAAGGAGACATTTTGCTTTCCATATTCTTATCATATGCTACTGGGCTCAAATTCCCCTGGGAATCTCACACTT
Organism: Syrrhaptes paradoxus; assembly: GCA_013400615.1. Taxonomy (NCBI): domain Eukaryota; kingdom Metazoa; phylum Chordata; class Aves; order Pterocliformes; family Pteroclidae; genus Syrrhaptes; species Syrrhaptes paradoxus. The sequence continues at coordinate 33,581 of VZTO01020418.1, forward strand.
GAGGAGGTTCAGCATAGATACATGCATAGATTTCCTGAAAATATTCACAATATTCACTGCAGAAATTTGCACAAGTATTTTTTTTTTTTGGTCAAGCTGGGAAATCCTGGAGCCCCCAAGTGAAATATTGCTCATAGGAGTCATATTTCGGTGACCTCGTCACTGCTCTTCCATTTCAGATATTTGAAATTTTCCCTCTTTAAAGATTTGAACACTTTAAAGAGAATTCCAGCTTACCAAAAATCATTCTGATAACCTGGGGCAAAGCCATTGAGACAAAATGAGTCCTCATTCCTGCTGCCATGCACTGGCCACAGAGCGATGATGTCTCCATTTACAACGCCTGCGGTGGGTCTCCTTTGGGGACTGACAGGACAGCAGTCTCCATGGCTTTCTGTCCGGTGTATTCTACTAGGAATTTCAGGAAAAATTATTTTATGGAAAGGGAGGTGTGAATGGCTCATTAGGGATAAGTAAGACAAAATGCTCCATTATGATATGTCATGGAGGAAACATGATTGCAATGGATAAGGTCAGCAGAGAAAAAGCTCTGGGCAATGGGACAGTTCAAGAGACTCCTTGAAGCAAGTACTAGCTTTATCCTCTTTGTGGTTACAGGATCGTTGTGTAGTTTCATGATCCTATTGCCAGCCTGGTGTCTTGGGAAGCTTGGAAACTCTGTAAATCTGAAGTGCCACCAAACTGGATAACAAATCAGGAATATTTCAACTTAGTAAATATCTTGGAGTTGTTCAGAGTGCTTAGTGTTGAGATCAATTAAGAATAGTGTGTCACTGAGCCTTACAAATGGGGTGTCCTGCCAGCAGCAACTGTTATTAAGCCCACCTAGATCAATGCATACACCGTGCTTCTTCCAGCATCACTCACAGAATCACAGAACCGCAGGATGGTTTGGGGAGGAAGGGACCTTAAAGCCCACCCAGTGCCACCCCCTGCCATGGGCAGGGACACCTCCCACTAGCCCAGGTTGCCCAAAGCCTCATCCAGCCTGGCCTTGAACCCCTCCAGGGATGGGGCATCCACAGCTTCTCTNTGGTCCAGGTGGGGTCTCACAAAAACGGAGCAGAGAGGAGAAATCACCTCGCTCAACCTGCTGGTCACACTAGGTCATCCTGCCTATCAGTAGCCCCAGTCCTTTGGAGCTTCTTAAATATCACCTCAGATGCTCTGTGTGACTGTGCACGGTCATCTGAAGGGAGGATGGAAGGACTTCAGTGTCAGTTTTACCATTGGCCGTCCTTTTCTTACCCCAATAATGTTTACCTGCTCATGACAGCATGACATTTAGCAGAAGAGGTTGGATTAGAGTTGGGGAGGTCACTGAAACTACCAGCAACCACAGAAGCTGTTGTTGGGTGCCTCTACTTTGAGAACCAGGAAGGAAAATAATCGTGATTGTTTTACAGACAATCCCTGGTGAATGCTTGCTATAGCCTGACATTTTGCACAGAGTGGACGGAAACAATAAACTCTTTTGCTACATTTCGGTGGTATTTTCCCTTGCAGACCCCTAGATCAACCCTGGATCAAGGTTCTGCCAACCAAATCCTTGTGACTTTTAAAATCCCAGACACAGAAATAATCTCAATTCACATGGCAACTGAAGTATTTACTGTGTGCTAAAATCAAAGCTAGTGATGTGCAGAAGTTGACTGGAGAGGAGAAAAGAGTGCCTGAAGGGTCACTCTGCAAGAGTCACTGTAATGAATGTACAGACCTTCATCTTGCCTGACTTTGCTTCATGAGTCCAACCGAGATAGAATCATGGAATCATAGAATGGTTTGGGTTGGAAGGGACCTTAAAGATCATCAAGTTCCAACCCCCCTCCCATAGGCAGGGACACCTCCCACTAGCCCAGGTTGCTCAAAGCCTCATCCAGCCTGGCCTTGATCAGGCTGTGAAGGAGGAACATGACATGCTGGGAAGACAGTTGAATGAAGACAGGGAACACAGTTGAGGTTGGGTCCTATGGAAGATAGCCCATATATTATGCTTCAGACTGTATCATAGTCAGAGGCCAATCCAAGTCTGATTTGTACATCTCTGAACTCTGAAATGCTCCATCTTTTCCAGAAGTGGATATGTTCACTTTCGCATGGACTCCCCATCACAAGTAACTTCTTCCTTGCTCTTCAGATGTTCTCATCACAGACTGTGCATCCACTCTGGAACAGCACATCCGTGTCCTCAAGAGTCCAACCACAGGTATCATAAATTTTAAGCAAGAGAGTGAAAGGGATCACTAGTGTCTTTACAGCCTGGAAAATTAATCTTTCCTACAGGTAGTCAACGGGTCCTCATAGAATCATAGAATGGTTTGGGTTGGAAGGAACCTTAAAGATCATCTAGTTCCAACCTCCCTGCCATTGGCAGGGACACCTTCAGCTACATGAGGTTGCTCATCCAGCCTGGTCTTGAACACTTCCAGGGATGGAGCATCCACATCATGACTTTCTTTGCACTGTTCATCAGCTGTGGTGGTAGTAGGTCCTTTTTGGATGTCCCTGAAATGAGCAGACCTTGGTCGGGTATGGGAAAGTTAGTACCTGGCCTGGACCTCTGACATGTGCTTGCAAGATGAGTCATGGGATGGATCCTTGGTAGGACAAAGATGTCATCGCACAGCCAGTGCCCTGCCACTGACTGTTCTGCTGTTTTTCAGGCAACCCTAGGGGCTGGATGCCATGTCACAATGTAGGAAGGGTCAACAAACACAAACTGGAGCTTAGGAGGTTCAGGTTAGGCATTAGGAAACACTCTCCAGGAGCGTGGTGCAGCCTTGAGCCAATTGACAAGACAATCTTTATCCTTGAGTATTTACAAGGCTCAGTTGTAAAAAGCCCTGGTTATCCTGATCTCATTCTGGGGATCATCCTGCTCCAGGGAAGGCTGGGCTAGACACTTCCAAGGGTCTCTTTCCACCAGCAATGTTGTGATTCCTGTGGCTCAATTTCTTTGAGAGTTTTCTTTCCCGTGGATGTACACTATTCTCCAGGTCGCCACTCTTTCATGGAGGGGAAGACGTTATCTCAACACTCTTGCAAGGTTTCCCACACACACTCCGTACAAAGTTCTATGCCCTGTCACAAATTCCAGCTAAGATCCTTGTTGCACAGACAGAAATTCTCTTCAGTAATGAGGGGCCACCTTGTATCCTTGTCCTGGATGCCATCAGAACTGCAGCGAACAGAATTACGCCTGATGTGGAGGCGATGAGCAAGGCAAGGTCCACGTGAAGGTCATCACAAGGCCAGGACCAAAGATGATGAATGTCCAAAGTGCAAAGAAGCATTTAAGGCCCTGATGGAGGGTGTGGTGATGCATGGGGACAGTGGCTTGAAAATTACATAGGTGGGAAGAGAGCAAGAAGAGAATGCCGGAAAGCCGAGGGAGGTCCAACTTCTGTTTGCATGCTGATGGCATATCTGACATGAAATGCACTGGCAGAGAGTTAACCAATCAGCCCTATTTGAACCAATATGAACTGGCACAAAAAGTTTATTCCAGATTAGCATGGTGAGTTGTGAGCTGCAGTATTTCTGCTGTAGCACTAGAAGCCCTCAAATTAGAGTTAGGGTATCACTGAACTGCAGTTTTGCATCACAGCTTCCCCATGTACTCTTTCCTTTCAGGGAAAAATAAGTATCAAAGGACTCTCTTATGAGCTTCCCCTCCTACTCCTTCCATCTCATTTTTCAATTTGAGGAAGTACATTGTATGCTAATTTCATCTCCCTTCTCTCTGTTTCTTCCATTTGGCTGCTGTCTTTGGATACTGGTCCAATGTCAGTGAATGTGCAAATACATTTTGTTTGTCTTGCCTTGGGACAGTGAAGTCTTTGAAATGTAGATGTGGGATCCTCAGTTTGTCTTGCTCTCTAAGAACCTGCTTTCTCTTTAGCTCTTAATTTTTGTTACAGTTCGGTAGAAGGACTCTTTTCTTTCATTTTCATTGACAACTAGTCATTCACTTTCTTTTAGACAAAGTGGAATGTATTTCATCTGGCCATTTTTTTTTTTATGAACTACATCACAAATTCTGTATTTTTAAAAGCCATTCTCATTCAATGCCTTAGCAGCAAGACGTCTGTCTACGTCTTCCCAGAATTACACAAAGTATTGCAGTATACCTATACACAGCTGAGAGATGAACTATACAGACCATACAGAACCCTCCTGGTTTAGACATGAGGACACGGGGTTGTCAAATCTGAATTGAGACCAAGATCCGTGGCCAGGAGAAATCCCCAAGGAAGGTGGACAGGAAGAAGATGAGTAGAGAATGAAGCCCAGTCAATGAAGCACCAAGACACTCACATAGCAGGAGGTACCTGGGAGTCTGGGCCCTCCATAGATGCAGTGAATCAGTATTTGAGAGAGGACCGACACAGAACAGGGCCACCCATGTGTCAGCAGAGATCTACCTGCCCCTGGTGACAGGACCTCATCCCTTATGAAACACCCGTGTAGAAGAACTGGCAATCCCAGTGTTACAAACCAAACATGATGCTGGCTGATTATGTGATGGACCCCATGGTGCACTCTGCACAATCCGTCCACACCATGACAGTGGATGCAGTCCTGTTTGAGCTGACACCATGAGAGCTGGCTGGGTGCACTGAGGTTAAACTTCCTGTTGACATATCATAAGAAGCTCCCACAACTTTCATGTGGTTGTTTCAAGAGAGGACTATCCACCCCTGAGACACCTCTCCTGGTAGGGTACCTCAGTATTGTGGAAGTTCATGATGAGAAGCTCATCTGGCAGCTGCCACCTCAAGAACCAAGCTCATAGCCCATCATGTCACGACTCTCCCCTGACCGAACACTTCAGTCTCATCAGAAGCCTGGCTGGTGGCTCACAGCTTCCAGTGACCCAGGGCTGATGCACTGCTTGCTCTGCTTCTACAACTGCAGCATAGTGGTTGCTCAACTTGCTACAAGCCAGCTCCACTTTGCCCTTCTCCACAACCACCCTAACCCCTGGAAATAATTAGTTTAGTTGTTAACACCAACTTTCACAGGCAATTTCACCCCACCTGCCCATCTTTTGACTACAGTGATCAATTTTTTTGCTTTACTGAAGAGGTTTTAGTTACTCCAGAAATGTCAGGTCCTTCTTGAGACCCTGAACTGCAAGTTGTGGAGACTGGAAGAAAATCCTGGGGAAGCCTCCTACCTGCTTGCCCTGCTCACATAGTCATCCCTGAGTATCTTCAGGTGGACTTTTAATCCAGAACAGCTGTTAGGTTCTTCTGTCTGCTTTGTTCACTCACAATACTTATTCTGACAAACCCACAGGCGGGTTATTTCTAGTCTTTGGGAGAAATTTTGACTGCATCTCATCATCCCATTTAGAGAGAATTGTTGGATTAGGTTAATTTAGTTTAGAAAATGTCACAGATTGAATTCTCAGCTGAGTTCTTGCTGCATTTTCTTAGAACTACATTCCTCTGTGCAGCAAGCCAGGATTTTATTCCAAGTGTAATTTTCGCCTGTGGGTGGGTTCAAGTGTTCTAACGGCATCTCTTCTTTTTTTTTTTTTTTTTTTTTTTTTTTTTTTTTTTTTTTTTTAATTTATTTTTTTTTTTTTTTTTTTTGTTTTTAAGGTTTTTTTTTTTTTTTTTTTTTTTTCCCTTTCAGCTTATGTGGTGCAATGTTTAAAGAGACTGGGGGGAACTCGATATGGGCCAGGAAGAACTACAGAAAATACATAGAGGAAGATCCACAGGAGGCATTTACCAGTATGGCTTGGCTGCCAGAGCTGAAGGTCACGCACAAAATCTCCAGCGTGCTGCTCTCTGCCATATTGGTCAATCATCTTAACATCTTAGCTTAAAAAAGACCTTCTTCCCTTCGTCTTCCCCCATAAAGATATACCCAACTTCCCTTGTCATCTTAAAACCTCTCATGATAAGCTTTTGCCCACACAGCTGACTTCGCCACCCAGACCACTGACTGACCAAGCCCTGCAAGATATTTTTTTGATTGATCTTGAAAAAAATCTGAGAGAAAAAAAAAATCTGCAGTTGATGAGGATGTAAGAGCTAAGAATCAAAAAGCAGTCATACAAGCTGCTATGAAATAGTCGGGATGCAGCTGTGATGAAGAAATCTCTGCCCATGCCCATTCACCTCTTCACTCTGAGCTGGTGGAGCTACTGAGGGCTCACTCATACCGGGGACAAATTTGCCCTTCCTGCAACTTTCTCTCCATGCTTGATTAACAAACACCCACAGCAGGGGCATTTCTGCTGCTAGTTCACAATGAGCTACAGGAAAGTGCCAAGATAATTTGTGGTTTGACTCTTCGCTTTCAACCCCACTTGCTGCTTCCTGTCCTGACTTGGCTCACAGCTCCAGTGCTGTCCCCACGGTTTGCCTACGACCCCCGGAGAGGCAGAATTCAGCCTCACTTTGCTCTAGCATGGCCTGTTGCCTGGTTAGTTACCCCATGCTATCCTGCTTTGTAGGCAACCCACTCCTCACAGATCCTGCATTTGGGGTTGTGCGTGACCGAGCACCTCGAATTGCGCGTTGCAGAGTTGGTCACCGCTGCTTGAATCCTTCTCATGAGTCTTTCCAGAAGTTTACAAAAGGACCCAGGAGCGTATCTCCAGCACAAGTCAGGACTGGGGAAACAAACACTGCAACAGGAAACCAAAAAGAAAATCTGACAAGTAAAAAACGCTTAAAATTAAAATATAATAACAGATTATATTCAAAGATATTTTAAGGCAAGTTCTCATGAGGCACAGTTTGTTATCTTTTAATTTCGTGATAGATTCATTCATTGCTTCTCCAAGTTCTCCAGAATTTAAGGATGCTCGGAACACATTTTTGAAAAGAAGAGGAAATGTTCTGTATTTCATGGTGAAATTACAAAACCTCTGAAATATACTTCTAAGAATAGAAATGACTTTGTTAGAAGAATGAACTGCCAGTGCAACGAAGGGTGAAATGCAATAGGAAACTGACTTGATAAAAGGATAATTCCAGTAAATGAATAACACTTCCCTTGTATCACACGAAATACATAACGCTCAGTCTGTAAAAACAGCAACTGCAGCCCGTGTTCTGAACGGCTCTTCTGGCAAAGGCAAACTGGATGGGAGCCTGTTGGGAGGAGGCTTTACAATCAGTGGAGCTGAATAGCACCAAGCCCCATGATCAAAAGCAATCCCAGATGATTGGCACAGCTAAAAAAATGCTTCAATTAGTGTCATTAGTGCCACTGAAAACATTATCCCACGTCAGCAAGAGGAGCATGCAGGTGAGTGTCCAGGACCTGAGACCACACGGATGGGATTCATCATCTCCATTCTGGAGCTGGAAAGTGGGACGTCAAATGTGAGCCAGTCACCTCGGGCTCTGCTCATGCTGGGTGAAGAAAGAAGACTCAGGGCAATTCATTTGGCCCTTCTTAGACAGCATGCGTCCTTTGGGGATCTGATTCTTCTGCTGACCATAAAGGGAGCCCAGACTGCCTAGCTCAGGTCGGGGCATTGAATTATTAGTTGAGGAAGCTCTGACAAAGAGCCCTCACCATGTCAGGACTGCTTAGGAAGGACTGTTGACTAAACGGCAGGTCTTGAAATCAATTATCCTTGAAGTGGACTGTTTTTAGTGCTTGACAGAAGGAATGGGGGGTCCCACCTTTGCCTCACGGCTGTAACTCTGACTTAGCACATCACTCTGGATGAGTCTTTGCCTCTGCTCTTCTTTTGCTGATTACACAATGTCAGCTGTGAATTTGGGGCTCGAAGAAAGCTGTGGCTCTGGGGAACCGAAGGGCAGGATCTGCAGGGTGGCAGTCAGCCAGCACGGCTTCCTGAGCCCACACAGCTCCAGATGGCATCGCTAGGTGCCAGACATACCATTTTCCTACCTCCCTCAAGTGCCAAGCTTCGCAGTCAGCCTCTAAAGGCACAGCTACTGGTGACAACTCATGGGTACCCAACCCAGATACAAATGCACTCCAACGGAGTCAGAACAGACCCTAACACACAACACACTGATTAGCCCTGCAGAGGAGGAAGATATGTGAACTGCCTGCCTGAACCATCTCCGAGACTGACACAGATGTATTCAGAGCCATGGGATGAGTCCCTGTGCCACTAAGCAGAATGGAAGGTGTTTTCCTAATCCAGTGAAAATGTTTTTATTTCAGTAGGGATGGGAGTTGCAATGTACTGATTTTAGAGGTAGGAGGCATTAGGAATGAGTATGTCAAGCAAAGTCCTCCCACCTTAGGTAGGTGCCAAGGTCCTGCAGTAAATCTACATCTCATGGTGCTGGCAAGTGTCAGACACTTATCTGAGAACAGCCAACACTCAGGCCACTGTGTTTGCACTTATGCAGAAAGGGGTGAGTGAAGAAGAGGAAGGCTTTGTCCTGGCAGGCCCTCTGAAGAATCAGTTTTTTCTTCGAGCGTGGTCAACCTCCTTAAAACTCTTCTTCTAGCTGCTCCGTTGGTGGCAGGAACAGCTGGAGCCCTTCTGAGGTCAGATAGTGGAATTTTAGCTAGAGGCATTTTTTTGTCTCAACAGAGATGCCGTCAGTTTGTTCGGCTGAAAGATCTAAAGTAGGGACCGCCGCAGCAGAAATCCACTTGCTTGGGCCAACCGCTGCCCACCCACCCTGGAATGACTCCAACACACTCACTAGACCCCCCACCTCTCGTTTAATCTTTAATGCACCTCCAGTTGCCCTAGGCTGGACACCGCAGCAAGGCAGGCAAGATAGGAGTGATGATTAGCTCCTTGACCCCGCGTGCTATGCTGGGCATTGGGAAATGTATGTCTAATGGCTGACCCTCCATCGATCCCAACCGTGTCCTCCGGGCAGAAGGAATCATTAGCAGCAGCTTACGATGGAAGGGCATGCAATACCTCTCATTCTGATGGGTGTAGGCACATGAAAAACGCACAGGCACAGCAGACCTGTCCTACCTGTTCTTGCTTCCCGGTCTCTCGGTTTGGCTACTCTTCAGTATCTAGTGTAATAAGGAATGGGGGAGGGAGGAACAATTGTACCCTGTACATACCCCTTCAGTGCTTGCCTAGAATCTTCCTGTGATACCCATCCTGAGCCATAGGGAACCAGCTCTTGCACTAACAGGACAACTCTATCTACAACCTGTCTACAACCCCTGACATCTGCCCAAGAACTTACACAAACTCCCAGAAATTCCAGGTGCAAATCTGGAGACAACCCAGCCCCTAGTATCTATGCTCGATTTTGATGAAAGGCTGTGCTAGAATGGAAATACACACAGGGAGGGAAAAGGTTCAGGAGAGTCACAGGCTCCCACCAAAGAAAAACTTCTCCAAAGCTGGAGGAAGTCAAGCTCTAAGGTCAAGCATCCTCATATATGGCAAACGGTGTGGTTGCCAACAGCAGTGAGGGAACTCAGACCAGAAAAAAGCAACAGAAAATAGCAAAAGAAACTGATTTCATGGCCAACACGTGGAATAAGGGAACTTCTCTGTGACCAATGAATTAAAGGAGCATTTTGGGACAACAAAAGAAGGGATTGAGAACCTAACTGTGGAAAAAGAAAGCAGAAAGAAAATCAAGAGATGAGGGAGCTTAGAAGATAGCTGGATAGCTCCATTGCTGTCATGTCCCATGGGCTAGACACCAACAGCACAAAGGCTTCCTAGGGACTAGAATATATATAAGGTCCCCTAGGGGAAATAATTTCTGTAAGAGAAAGCAACTGGTTAAGCAATACTGGAAATGTGTTTTGTCCAAGTTCTATGCAGGGTCCGTCTGGTGGGAACTGCTCTGTGTATGAATGAAGCCTCAGTGGTGAAATGAGAGTAGACTTACATGGCAGGAAGAAATTACCCAATTAAAAATATCATGCAAGGTACCAGAGCAAGAGCCTGGAGTAACAAGAACTTTGTTGAAAGAGACTTACTGAAGTCATGTGTGGTAGTACCAAGATCAGGAACAACTGAATCAATAAATTGGCTGCTGAAACAGAAATGAATACCTGGAAATCATCATGCTCGAAATACCCTTAAGCAAACAGGCTTGGGATGGGGCAGTAGACATTTTCACCATCAGACCCAACAGAGGACACTTACTATGAGGCTGGTGCCTATTCCAGGGGCAGTGACCGAAACCCCTGAGGACAAATGGAGCATATCCTCTAATTTGTTTCATAATCTTCAGGTTCTCCATGCTAGCTCTTGGTCACAGATGAATTTCTCATCTGCTCCTTAATCCCTCCTCCGCATGGCAAAGGGTGGTTGGTGGTGGCTGTGCCCTTAATTGCCATCCAGCAATGCACAAGAGCGGTTAAGCCCAGAGAGTCAGCCAGACTGGATTAAAAATATTTATGTCTGTTCATAATTTCTGACAAGCAAGAGTCAGTATGCTCTGAAAATGTCTTTCAGGGTTATAGTCCTCTCCTTGTTCCAGAGAGCAGTAATCACACATAAGAAATTACCCTCCTCAATCCCACCATTATCGGTGCCAAACTTATTAACCACTAGCCACTGAAGCAATCTGATGGCAACAAGCCTTCTATATCTGTGCAATTCCCCTCTTCTTTCTCCTCCCTACTCTTCCCACCCTCTGAACATCTCCCTTCCAGTTTTGTGGCTGCATCATATGAAGTTTCAGATCTGTTCAATATCTGTCTCTACTCACAGGCTTTTCTTCTCCCTCACTGCTTTCCAGAAACAAATGCCAAATTTGCAGCAGAAGGTGCTGTTGGGAGTTTGTAAATGTTCATCTTTCCGTTCTGTAATCCTGAATTGCATCTCTTTTCTATCACACGTTGCCAGGAACACAGAGGTATGCCACCAGGGGTGGTTTTGCTAGGTAAGACATGGGTGTCCAGTCTAAGGCAATACCACACTCTTAGACCGATAGGTGGAACAACTCTTGTTTCAGTTGGCAAGGCAAACGGAACTGGAGTTAAGACCAACATCCCTCATTGACAGGGAACAGAGATCTAGAGGGGCAGTTGATACAGTGAAAGACAGCACTTCATATGAAAATATGTCTGAGACTGAGAAATAATGTAAAAAAAAATGAGACTGGCAATGTTGTTTTAAGCAAATAAATGGCACATCCATGTTGTCTCATTCAAGAAAGCTAGAAGATATAAATCCCAAGAGATATGTGTGGTGTGGGTGCTTCTTAAGATGTGTGATTTATAAAGGACTCGTTCTGCCTCCGAGTTTGGGGTCTTATGTTTTTTAGATATTAATTTTCTGAGCTGCAAGGGTTGCAGTGGAGCTGATATCGTGGAGTCAGGGCAGAAGAAAAGGCGTTGCTCCAGTAGAAGTTAATCAGGATCTTTATGACATGGGAAGGACCACATCCAGTCAACCTCTCACAGGAAATTTCTTCCCGTCACAAACACAGTAAGAAGCAAGAGACTTAAATTCCCATAAAATCAACTTCAGTTGGGCATTCAGTTTTGCTTTGGGTGGTGGGTGTTTGGTTTTGTTTGTCGTTGGTTTTAGTTTTTTTTTCTCCTAACAAGTCAAATAGTGAAGCAATGAAAGAAACTGCCCAGATACCTGTAGAAACTCTTTCATTGTTGTCTCTGCTCAAGTCACAGGCTTGTCTTACCTTTCCCACAATGCCACAATATGTGGCTCCTATGAGCTCTCTGTTCCCCCCATACTGTTCGCTCCCTCCCTATACTTCTGTCTCTCAATAAGACCCAAAGAATTCAATAAAGTCTCCTGCAGGAATCTGTAGCAGCACATTCCTTTTCCATCATCATCTGCATGTTGAGCACAGCTCTTCTCTTATATATCTATTCTGACAGAAGATGAAACCACAAGTATTTTAAGCTGAGACAAGGAAAGCGGAGGGCTGTAATCCAAACTGACAGCAACGTTATTAATCAGGGAAGAAGAGGCTGAGCAGAGCAGATTGCTCAGAGATCTAAGAAATGGCATCATGTTGGGACAGGGCTCCCAGGTAGTCCTGGGTACTGTGGATGGGCTGCAGAGCCTCTTGCCTAGAGGACACCACATCAGTCCCCAAAGGCAATAGTAGGAACAGAGATATAAGACCACCCGGTGTTGAAGCACACCCATTCCCAGCATCTGCTTTTCTTCAGAGCCTGGTCTGAATGCTATTGCTTTGATCAAGTCAAGGCAGGGCAAAAAAGTGGGACAGGCACTTTTTTCAAAATGTCTTAGTAAGATTTTTACCAGTACAGAGCCCTGTTCCTCACAGCGCTCTCCTGGATGTACTTTTTGTACCCGTGTGTCTTGCATGTTTCAGTAGCCGGTTGTGCCGTCGCTGTATCAACAAGGCCCTGATTCAGCTGGGAGGGGAGCTGAGATGCGCCGAGCGAGATACCGGCATGGTGCGCTCTGCAATTAGAGAGGGATAAGCACTGCAACACTGCAGCTGGAGATGGACTCCCCCTCTGCACTCTACGCGCCCAGGCACTCTGATAAAACCCGCTCCTCAATAGTTGTTAAAGTTATTGGAGAAATAAGGGAGTTGAGTTCGAGAAGTCGCTGCCTCCCTGCTGGAGACCTGGAGGAAAAACTCGCATTCAAGGGTCTGCAGAGTGTTTGCACAAGTGGACGTGTCCCATTCATGCTATTTAAGTAAGCTCGGTTACAATGTAATCCAGAGTATTACAGTTTTTAATCCAAAGGCTTATAGTTTCAATTTCACAAGGTTATTTAGGTCTTCTGCAAATTTTACTGTTAATAACTCACACTAGTCCAACCACCTGCAATCAACTTGGCTGTGCCAGGAGCCTTCTGTGAACATCCCTGTGAGAGAATAATTCCCTTGCAATTGCTTTGTCGTTCTCATTTACATTGATTCAGAACGGGCAATAATTATTTTGGATTTTTAAAACAGTACATATTCTGTCACTACATAAAATTAATGACTCTAGACATGGAAAGTATCCCTCATACCTAGGAAAGAGAAGACATAACAACTTGTGCAGAAACCAAAGGGACAGGAAGGAACTAATTGTTGTGGTTGAACATGACTGCATCACCACATCACCACATCCCTGGTCTGCAACTCTGGCCTCTAGAATTGCTGTATTTCCATGTATTAGTACAGAGTTTCAACTAGGAGAAAACTTCAGTCTAAGGGAAGTGAGTCTATTCATTTACTTCTCTTCATATCAAAGAAGCAGAAATTGAAGTACAGGAGAATTAAGGAATAGCCTCCAGTCACTCCAAGCCTCTTCAGTCTCATGCAGTAGAATCTATATATTTCTTTTCTTACATTTGTTTTCTTTTTAAACAACCAAATCCATCCCTTGGGGTTTGCAATGCAGCCGAGGTAGTAACCTGAACAGCCATGGGTTTGTAGGCAACTGTGTGACAGGCTTCATCTTCTCGGGGGCTGCCTTGCAGAGTCATGAGCAGATGACATGGGGGACACTGCAGCCAAGCCAGAGCAGCCAGAGTTGAACTTCCAAGGGTGACAAGGTTGGAAAATCACACCTCATTCACAGGCTGGGCAGTTGGCTCCCAGCATAGTGATGGTTGATGTGTGATGCTCTGAAGGTGGTCTTCTTGCCCAATCAAGATCTCTTTAGTCACTCTGGAAGCAGAGCTGTTGGAGATTTACCTGAATTCTTATTGAAATGATGGAAAAAAACTCAATGATGATGGGAGACAGCCCAGGAACCAAAGCTCCTACACTGTTCATTATTCTTCCCAAACCCCAGGATGGTCTTAGGTCAAACGGAATTCTGCCTCCACACAGAGTTAGACTGGGACAACATCACTCCTTCGACTGGAACTCAGACTCATTCTTCAAAACTTCCCCAGGAATATGCGTGCCCTTACTTACTAACCATAACGGCAATTAATATTTGTGTTATGTTAACATCTGATGGCATAGCAGCAGCCTGAGCATCTTCATATTGTGCTGCCCAAAATGTGACAGCTGAGGTCATGAGGGAGCTGCCCATGGTCACAAACACATCAACAGCAGAGCGAGGAAGATGATGGTGGAGTCGTGCACCGGAGAGGAGAATGGCGGTGCTGCTCTGTCCCCTCAAAAGCCTTTGCCTGGATGCCGGGGGCTGAAGGCAGGGGAGGGCGTTGGGTTATTGCTGTAAAAACAACCTAATATGACATGCCACTGTCTTGCAGAAATCTCATTTGACCTTGGGCTACGAGCCACAGACTAAACCTCCTGTTCAAACCTGACCCAGCTCCTTCCACAGCCCGAGCAGGAGGAAACGTGAGATGTCAGACTGGCAGGTCTGGTTCCTGATGTGTGTCACCCTCCCCCTTCAGCAATTCCCCCATCCTTTCCGAAGCCAGGGTGGGAGAAGACCCCTCCGTCCTCCACAACACCTGCACGGGCTGGGGCTCTCAGAGCCTCTGGGCACACAGGGTGAGCCGGAGAGCAGCTCAGCACAGAGGAGGGGAAAATGTGTTTAAGGAGATATTTTTTTAATAAAAGTGCACTGGTTTCAAGTGACCTCAGGTTGTTTTTGGATAGCAGGGAGGGGATCGTTTTCCCCCCTCTCCCAAATCAGTAACACAACAGTCACAGCCTGGATCAGTGCAAGATGCTGATGTTTATTTCTCTGTCTTCTGTGCTGCTCGGCTTGTCCAGGCAAACAGGCAAGCAGGCAAGCATCTGCTGGCAAATGTGGTTGGGAAAGGGTTTCTCACCTCGTCTGCACTTGTCTCCTGGCTTCTTCTCTCCCTGTGGGTCACTCAAGCCCATAGCTGGGTGATGTTAGTTCATTGTCATCTTCTTACTGCTCTTCTTCCTTTCCCCCTTTTCCCTCTCTCCATCGCTAGACCTGCTGAATTCAGGGAGGGGTAAAAGGATTTTAAACTTGCCCTAAAATTGAAAAAGAGAGAGTGGAAAATCAAAAGAAGCCCTGATTTTGGACTGTAATTGAAATCCACAAAAGGAACAAGTACTTTTTTACATGTCCCAGCTCTCGGAGACTGGGTGGTGTCCCTGCCCATGGCAGTGGTGTTGGGACTTGATGATCTTTAAGGTCCTTTCAAACCCAAACCATTCTATGATTCTATGACTTTGTGATGGGAACTGGAGAGACTCCAGTACCCCATGAGTACTCCAGCCCACGCCCTGCTGACAGCTCTTCTCAGGACAAGCAGAAGTCCCAAAAGCTGGAGAGAATTGCCCTGCAGATGAGCATAAAACACAGGGAGCTGGGAGACCAACAGCCATTCTTCCTTTCCCCATATAATATGTCTTTTACCTGCATGGTTGAGCAGCCTGCTCACAAGGTCTGGCTGGATTTGGCCCCGCTTACCCTGCTAACCCCAGCCATGCCCCCCTGCTCCCAAGGTATTTTTGCACTGGAGCTTGCCTGGGGCTGTGCAATGCCATGAATAACTTTCCTGCTAAAAGCAAGAGGGGATGGAGACGTGGAAGAGGCGGGTGGGTTTTGGCAAAGAGCAGCACAGGGGGGGAAAGATGAAGAATCTGGGTTGAATCAAGGATGGGGGAGGGAAGAGAAACTGAATAAAAAGCAAGGTGAGGTAATGGACATTGGAGGAAAGCCAGCAAACCAGGTCAGGCAGCAGTCAGGAAGAAGGTGGTATTGAGGGAACTATTGAGGGCTATTGAGGGCATGGATTTGTGTCTCTACAACAAGATGGAGCAAGCTTAGATTCACAGCAGAGCCCTTCCAAGGGCCAACAAGGGACTCAGAAGAATAACTGATATAATGCGTGAGAGCTGAATCCAAGAAGACCTCCTTCTGGAGGCATTTCAGCAGCACATAGCGTAGTCTTGGTCAGCTTCTTCATCCTGTCCATACACGCAGTTGTGTCACCAGAGCTATTGGGGTCAGACAGGAGACCTGCAGAACTCCCAGGAACAGGCACCTGGAGAGGTGTGTGTAGGTGTGGGGCTGTGGAGGTGATTTAGGTGGGGGTGGGAAATGCAACGAAGCTATTAAGCAGGGTTTTGCACAGACATCTAAAATTTCTCCGCATAAGCAGGGGTCTATGGAGGTGCAAAGCCGTTGAAATGTGAGAACACACACGCATCTACACATGACACTGCACCTGGCGCTGCAGCACACGTCTTACAGCTCGGCGCATGCTGAGCCTAGGATCTAACATCTAATATCAGCTCCCAGCTGCCTGCAGTGATGTAGGAAAGCAGTTGGCAGCAGCTAGAGCAAAGGTGACAAAATCTAAGTGCCCTGCTGTGTATTCAGTTAAAAGCATCCCTGTAGGTGCTACGTCTTGGTTCTGCAACGTCTCTAGAACAGGGCCAGCAGCTGAGCAGTTTTAACACACCGTTTGGAAGGGACCTTTCCCACGTAGTTTTGGGACTGGTTTCTGCATTCAAAATGTTTTACAACAGATACTGGCAATATCACAGTGTGATAGATCCGAGGCATCAACATTTGCAGACCTGAGATTGTACTGAGAAACCAAGAATCTCCAAAAAGCTGCAGAAAACGTTTGTAACACTGGGTTAAAAACCAGCAGACACATGGAAGTTCAGGGAAAAATATCCACCTTGAGAGGAAATGAGTAAGCAGTAAGTACAGGAAACTAGTGACGTGTCTCTATCTACAGGAAAAAAAAGGGATACAAAGGTTTCAGAAATTTATATTTTGATGGGTAGTTTGTATCTGGCATGGCTGCCAAAATGTCTTGTCTTTGATATTTAAAATGCTCTGGATAACATTGGATGCTACTAGAAATAGCATTCAACACCGTCAACTCAAGGTTTCTTCTGATCAAAGCCTTGGGACAACGTGGGTGTGGGAAGCGAGAGTCATGCTGGGTCCAGAAAAGCCTGCAGAGGAGATCGTGCCTTTTACATTTCAAAAATGAGTCCTGGAAGGAACTTTTCACAAAGCCTTTCAGACAATTGCAGAAGACAGGCATTAGCCAGCACATCACAGGTTACAGAGGCTGTTGTCACAGGATTTAAATCTAGTGTAAGTTGGGAAAAAGCTAGCAGAGGTCATTTGCCCTGAATATTTGATCTAGATAGCCTGCTCTGGAAGGTGCCTGTTTCTTTCCCTTGACTGACTCATCTTTGCAGCTTAAGCTTTCAGACATCTAGGGTTAGGTCAGAAATCCCCAAAGTGTTCAGTTTTAGAGAAGAAGGATCTGCAGCACACACAGACACATGCCCAAGAAGATGTCTTGAGTTCTGGCTTTGCCATTACAGAAACCAGAGCACAAAAAGGAGGTGTTGCGGAGATAGTACAGGTCAGCAAAGGCTCTCTCGGCGGGTGTAGACAGGCTGATCTCCAGCCACGGGGTTGCTCCCATCACCCCTACGTGTTAGAGCAAATGCTGGCACTGGAGAAGCTGGAGCACTGGATGATATTTCAGCATCCAGGTCGATAATGTGAACGCAAAGCCACGCTAAGGACACATGGCTCACACTTTGCAGCTGTCGCCGTAGAAAGTGTTTGATTTGCAGAACAGTTTGGATGCAATTGTGGATGAAAGGTAAAAAATGCTTGGTTGGGGATGGCCAGAGCTACCCAGTGATGGTAATACCCTTGATGTGAAACTGGAACATGATTTGTGCTATTTATTTGCTTCCATTGAGCTGCTTGCTCCCCAAAAGTGATGGGACATTGACCATCCATGGTGCTACTTAGAGAAGCAATCTGGCCTAGAAGACACTAATCTGTCAATAAAAGGAATTTGCAGCATTTCCTACATCTAAGATGTGTCTTGCTAACTACTCCGTGCTTTTTGGGACTCCTGCTGCTCTCTTGCCTGGTGAGAACTGTGACTTCCAAGAGCTTGCTGGAGGTCCCCACAGCCTGGGAGAATGCTAGTAGGGCTGGCTGGGAGCCAGGATGGCGTGTCTGCCCCAAACCCAGCACGTGTCCCAAAAACCAGGAGACCTGCCCGACCCCGATGGTCCAGCTTTTCTCCATCCAGAAAGGCAGGGGATTTTCAGCATGGCTGCACAAATGAGCAGGCATCCTACTCGCCGTATTTGCCAGAAGCTCTTTCCCATGACATTTTAATCCCACTGAGGCAGGAAAAAGGAGCATGGGGAGGTTTCCTTGCACCCATCCAGTGCGTACACAACCCTTCCGCTCTGCGTATGCTCAGCAGGACTGAGAAAACAGATATCTCAAATCACGATGACCTCAGGAAAACCACCTGCCTGCCAAGGGTTTGGCTGGCCCCTTGTGCACCCAGGGTCTGTGCTGCCCAACGCTGCCAAGGGACGATGGCATCTCTCACCATGTTCTGCCACCCGGTTCTCCGCCAATGCTCCCTCCTTTTCTTCTAGGACTGGTTCCTCTCACAGCAAGATTTGTGGCTTACATTTAGTCCCTGGGCCTAACAGCCCTGATGACTTTTGGTGCCATGAAACTGCTGACGGGCAAAAGTAGACTGTTGGGAGATGCTTAAGGCAACATACTGGGACAGGTTCAGCCTGTAGGTGACTCAAAACAACACACAGGCAAAGACTGCCTCTCCTCAGCATCTCCTCCTGGTCTGAGGGCTGAGTTCTTGTTGTCTCCATGCTGTGTTGCTGAGCTGAGCATGGTACCCACTGCTGCTTCGTAAGGCAGCAGAACCAAGCTGGGCAAGAACTCTTAACATCCCCCAGCACAGACTACCCAAAAATCTCCAGAGTCAGCACACTTCATCAATTGAGGAGGTCAAGGAGATATCACTGTGGGGCAGGGGAAGCATTATCTGGGGAGAACTGGGGACGCAAAGCAAGTCAGAAGAAAGGCAATGACAGGCATCTCCCCAAGAAGCCACATGTTGCTCATTGAAGCTAAAGAGGCCAATACATATAGCAGCAGGATGAAGGGTAACGGTTTTAGATTAGATATTGGGAAGAAATGTTTCCTGTGAGGGGGGTGAGGCAGTGCCCAGGGTGCCCAGAGAAGCTGTGGATGCCCCATCCCTGGAGGGGTTCAAGGCCAGGCTGGATGAGGCTTTGGGCAACCTGGGCTAGTGGGAGGTGTCCCTGCCCATGGCAGGGGGTGGCACTGGGTGGGCTTTTAAGGTCCCTTCCTACCCAAACCATCCTGTGATTCTATGATACTATGAAAACTGTGTGGGTGTCCTCGAACTTCCAGGGACAGTGGTTACCCCACTTCAGGAGTGCTGTTTGGGGGAGAGGACATTCTTGGGGACACCAGGCTGACCCAAGCCTTGAACCATTCTGGTGCCTATGACAGACAGATATTCCTAGCATGAGTTCAGTGCTAGATCTGTTCCCCCTTCTCTCATCCAGTCCCCAAGAAAATGCCACTGACCTTGTGAAGCCTGTCTGTAGAGACACATTGCTTGCTTTGTCTTTCCTGGGAGGAAGATTTTACATGGACTGATGAGCTATGCCTGTGGCAGACCTTAGGAGACAACAGATATTGCCAGAAGAGTAGATTAGGGCAGAGGGTTGGGAGAGGACCCATGAGTGTCTCAAATTATTCATCATTCCCAGTGCACCGGCCCAATTAACCTGGAGAACCCAGCTATTGTGAATGGTATTTCTGATGCGCTTTCCGCTCAGTATGTGCCAAGGAGACGGACAGCTCCGTGTGGATCTTCAGTGTTCCCTTCTCACAGGGCAGAACTGAAACTCAGAAGTTATGTGCAAGAGCAGAGGAGTGAGCTGTTGGGGGGGAAAGAAGGATGGGGCAACAAGATCCCAACCAGAAAACAAACCACAGTGTGAAGTGGCTCTGTTGTGGCCTGCGATTGGCAGCTCTGGATCATGGGCAGTTGTACACGTTGGCTTTGGACTGTGCTGAGCCTTGGACACAGCAGTTGACCACACTCCCTGTAGGGCTTAGCTTGGCACGTGGATCAGACACAGCCTGTGGCCAAGGCCCTGCCTCTGGCCTTGTGTGGTCACTGCTGAGCACCACAATGTGATGAGGTGCCACCATGCAGTGGTGGCCTGGTGCCAGACCAAGGTCTGGGACAACTATTTGGGATCACCTGGTAAACACGCTCTCTGACATCGCTCAGGACTACTGGAGCCAACAGATCCCACGTGCCCAAGCTGAAGGGCAAGAAGAGCCTCTCGTCTGGTGTCATCACTGAAGCACAAGGCCAGGTCCATCCTCCCTCCCTGCAAAAAGCATGATCTGGTGTTCCTCTACATGTCCGCAGGCTTCCCTCGGGCAGCAGCCCTTGTCTCCCCAGGGAGAGCCTGAGGAGCACAGGGCACCTTTGAGTCGTGTCTTCAAGTCTTTTGCACCAGTTGCATCAGCCCAGTTGCCAGGTTCCACAAATATCTGACACAGAGGCACCAGCAGCACAACAGAGCAACCAGCTACATGAGCACCCAGTTTGTTTTGCTGCTACAGAAAACAGGCCGTTGACATGTTCTTGGTGGGATTTGGCTCCCTAGTGTCACATCCCCTCCACACAAACATGCTTGAGCTCAGCCCACCTGGGTAACCCTTGCTGTTGGGTGGGCAGAAACGGACATTTCCAGTTATCTTCTGGAGAGGGTATAGGTAAAGGAGAGCTAAAGGAATAACATCAATGTGCCGGTGGAGTTATTCAAAGCTATTTTGCAGTGGTGATCCTTGAAAGGCAGAAATGTGCAATTCTTAGAAAACAACTGGTATTTATTGACTGACAAGAACACCAGCAGTGCAGACACTAGTGCAATACCCGACAACACAGCCAGCTACACGGATATGCATGTTATAGTCAGAGGGATTATACAAAAATTAGGACAAGGTACAAGCAGGACTGTAATGCAACTTAAAACCCATAGCACCATTTTCTTTCTAGAGGATACATAAGAAATATAAATAACATCCATACTTCTTGTCACAAAAATTGTACATCTTGAGGTAGACAAATGATTTGTTTCCCTTAAAGCACAGCCATTTTTTTTTTCAAGTGACATGTCCTATTGTTGCAAATTGGTCTTTCAGTCTTACACAGGGTGTAGAAGTGGCTGCTGTGTGAGTAGGGTTTGTTATTTGGCTCATTAGCTTTTTTTGGCTTGCGTGACCCTATTTATTGATCTAATAAAGCACCCCCGACCCCAGCACTGCACTGCCCTCCCATCACAGCAACAGTGCTGCACGGATCCCAGGAATTACTGGTGTCTAGTCATTTTACAGGGCAGCCTCCGGATATGTAATTTCTTCCCAAGCATGTCCAGCTCTTCACTTGGGGATGGTGGGGTCCATCCACACCAGAACTTTGTACACTTGAGTAAAACTCTTTTGGTGGATTATTTCCCCTTGCAGTAAGTGTGCTGGATCTGCTACTACCAGCCCCAGCAGCACGACTCGTCAGGAGAGGCAATAAAAACTGGGCTGGTACACACAGGAACAGGGAGTAACCTGTGTCCGCAGAGTAGCTCTCGTGGGTAGTGAGGATCCCAGCCAGCCAGGAGTAGAAGAGCTATCACTGCCCTCAGGTTACCTGGATCTTAGGTACAAGGGGTTCTCCTGAAACAAAACCTATACAGGAAAGCACGTGCAGCTCAGATTTTTTACCATCAATAGTCACGTTGAGGTACATTTGCGCTCGAGAAAAACTGAGAAAAGATTTCCGTGTGAAGACTTAAGTGCATTCCCCTTATATCTCCAGCCTGTCATTCCAGTGACTGCTTTCCACACACAACCAAAGAGGTGGCACATCCACTGGATTGGCAGTACGTCGTAAGGCGGGCAGCGTAATTAAAAAGCTCACACAGAGATTGAAGGGAGGCCCAGGTCTTCACATCATCTCCAGGAGGTGGCAGAAGAGCTTTGCTCAAGATGATGCTTGGTCGTGATTCTTGAAGAAAATAAAAGCCCAAGAATAGTGAATGCCAAACAGACACAAGTTCTGCTTCCTGGTCACACCAAGACTCCCATTGCTGTTAGCTGAAGTAAATCACGTTTCTGAATATCAACCCAATTTACATCATGTTTGGGTGATAAAACAGCCCTGGATAACTGAATGAAAAAAAAAAACAAGCTATGACCCTCAAGAGAACTTTTTCACTGCCTTTTCCATAGCACCATTTCTAAAAGGCTTGGGACTGAACGGTACCAAAAGGAGTGACATCAGCATTGCCTCGAACTCAAAATATACTCGAGTCTTTTCCCCAGACCTCATATGGGAGATTTTAAATTCTTTCTCTCCCATCAGTTTTCATGGTCTGTTTTCCAGAAGGAGAGCAGCTGTCTGTCCTGGTCGGCAGGGGTTGAACGGAAAGCTTTTCAGCTGTGACAGGGAAGGGTTGAAATAGGCTTTGAGTTAAGCTTGCAGAGCAAAGCCAGAGGAGATCAGACTTTCTTTTCCAGACTTGGCTTAACAGCTAACAACCAAAATTTATGCTAAACCTCCGTATTCCACTGAGCCCAAGCTCACCCCAAGGATACCAGAGAATGAACCATCTCTTCCCTTCATCTTCTCCATATTCACCGTTTCTCAAGGGTCTCTGAGCAATGCAGGGCAAGGAGCTGCAGGTGCAGAAGTCCCCTTTGGTACATGAAAAAAACGTACTTAATTTTCCCCTGAAATATCTTTTTGTCCAGTTCTTATTCAACAGTTCCCATGTGGTGCCAGGGCTTCCAGACGTGACCTCACCTTTCACCTTTGTTTGTGGTATTCTTTGACTTTCATAAAGTTCTTGTGGGATCCCCATGGGATCGTGCTAACCCAACACTCAAGACAAAGGGCAGCTCCACCTCAGAGCTGCCAGCAGCGAGACTGGACAAACACATGGTATGGCACTGATGCTGCCAGTTTCAACACATCGCAGCTCGAACGGTACCACAGATCGCTGCTGAAAACCTCCAGTCCTAGAGGTAATCCCCACACATTTCACAGACACCAGTGTTTCCAGTGGCAAGGGACTTGTGACACCACCTCCAAAGCGTGACTGTCCATACAACGCAGGCTACACACACAAAATCCTCCATCTTTCTCAAGTGCTACAAAGCAGTATCTAATTCTTCCTTAAATGTGTCGTCTTTGCCCGAAACAGTGTGAAAGCACCAGTTCAGTCCAAAATATCCACACTGAAGGGGCTTAATGAAGTTGCCTAAATGAACCTCTCCAGTCCCCTTGCCACTAACATCAGTGTTTCCACTGCACAGGACATAAATAACCAAAGTTGAGAGTTCTGCTAGTCTGACCATATTCCTCCCCACCTAAAAAATCATCTCACATCCTTCTGGTCTTGTTTTTGAGGATGTTGTGCAAAGCACATGACATGCCTCTGAAATGCATTTGCCTACTGCTCAAAGCGTTGCAACATTTGGAGTCAGATTAAGGGTATTATTAAAATAACATTTTTTGCTATTTGGAAGCCAGACTTGCCTTTGGGATGGGAGAATGAGCCTACAGATTTTAAATGATCTTAACAGGAAAGTGAAAGGTGTTAGTAACATGTACGTCCTTCCACACTCCCTGCAGAGCAGGACCAGGTCGCTGGAGAAGATTGGAAGACTCACTCCACATCTGTCCATGTGTGTTTTTCTCCTCTCTTTTTTACAGGAATAGTACAGAAGAGTGAGTCTGAGCAGGATGAAAAGCTTCACTCTGAAATGAGTGCAATCTGCAGGTACCTGGAGAGTACCCCAAGGGCCCTACAAAGACCAGCCAGCTCCAAGGAAGCTCCTGTTCAGCCTGTAGCCCAACAGCCACCTCAGCTGAGCTCCAGCCTCTACTGTTACTGGAGTCGCTGGGGAGGGGAGAAAACACATTTTTCGTTATGTGTGAGATGGATGGTAGATCCTCTCCAACAGGTCCAGGTTGGGTTAGTACACCAGAGGTTCTAGACCTTCTCCCAATGTGCAGCTCCTACTGCAAGAGTCCAACACAATGCTGCTCAGCAGGGTGACTGAGAGTTCAGAGAATACAAAGCCCTGAAGGGAAGACCTAACACTCCAAGCGATATAACAGCCTGCTCATGTAAGAAACAAGAGAGCAGATTCATAACCGCTCACTGGGATCCAGCTTTAAGCAGGTGACACTGACCCAGATAACGTCACTAGGAGGTTAGAGAAGTTTCTTTTTCAAACAACTTCATGGCAAAGCTGGAGACAGAATTTACTAAGCCATTGAAAACCAGTTCTCTCCTGAGTTCTTGCCTGCAGTGACATTAGGCAAGTCCTGTCCTGCTGCCTGACCTGCACAATGCGTGAATCCCAACCTGCAGTGATGAGTCTGCTGGAACCCCCTTAGTTAATTTCATCAACATTAGCCCAAAGAGGAAATAAGAAGAAACAAGACCATCAACAACACCTTCCACCACCTAGGAACACCCTTATGGCATCTGGATGTGCAGAATGGATTGTGCATGCCCAGAATTTACTGGCCAGTGGCAACTGAGAAGTGCGGCTTTGATAAAAGCAAGAGGACAAGTGGTGTGACTCGCTTCCCAAAGCTGTGCTTCCATCCTCCTCCCACCGAGTCCCAGTCCCTTAAAAAAAGAGAATTCTCCATGCAATGGGATGGGATCCCCAAATAACTCTCCTGTGATGTGGTATTCCCTCTCTGACACTGGACAAGCCAGGAGGTCAGTGTGGCAGGTGCCTTGGGATCAGTAGCGTAGAGCAGAGCTAGTTCCTTTGTCACTTCACCTCTGGTGCCTCTTCCTAACAAGTTTAACTCGTTGGAATGTTTTTTTCATTGAGTGTTCCACACTGAGACCCGTGGGAAGATTTTAACTCCAAAAAGATGAAAAGCAATGTGTAAATAATGGTCTGCTCAATATTAATTTCTTGGGTATTTAGGAGGTTAAAAAAAAGAAAAATAAAGCCAATTAACCCAATTTGCAGCTTTATGTCTGTCATAAGCACTTTAATTCAGTTCAAGCCAACTTGAGCCAGAAAGAGGATAAAAAGGAATAAACCTGTTAAAGGACCTGTAGCTAGCCAAAGGGAAGGTGTTGGTAGCCTCTAGACAGCTAGATAATGGCTAGATCTGCTCTGAGACACTTTCTTCCATCCTTTCATGAAGGATGAAGAAATCAAAAAGAGTTGTAAAAAGCAAGGGGCAACAAGGTCAAAATAAAGTGTGGGCAAAGTAATTATTCAAAGCATATGTAAAGGACTGGATGAGCTGCCTGACTTCAGCAAACCCACACTCAGGAGCTGGAGCACACAGGTGAGATCTCACTGCTTTTTAGGAGAACTCAATCACGTTGAATATTTGCCCAATGCAGCCTGAGCCTCACTACATTTAAACAGCCCAAACCAGCATCTTCATCCGTTACATTGCCAACGAATTTTGATCTGAGCTTATGGATTTAAATATTCCTTTCAGCACCAGCCCATCTCCACACCAGCATCCTGTCTGCTGGTTTATAGCCATTACCAGACTGAGTAAATACAGCAGCTTTGCCATCTCAGACACTCTCCGGAGCTGCTCACAGTGGGGATGCTCTGACTGCTGCTGCAGGATCAATCAGAAAGAGCCCCAGGGCAGGCAGAGCCCCTGCCAAGCACTATCCTACAGCTCGACACCCAGACAGGCTGTGCTGCACTCCTCTGTGCGCAGCTGGGGGCCAGGCCAGGGACTGTCCCACTGCTGTTCTCAAGACTCCTCTCTAAGACACAGCCAGAGAAACCAAACGGGCTGTTTCTGTTGTGTTTAACTTAAAGTTAACTAGAAAAACCTGACTCCAAGTCAGGGGATCGCAGCTCTGTAATGGGCTGTGCTCTCCCCCAGGTCACCTTCTCTCATGCCGGATGCCTACATTGTCTAGACACATCTAACTTCTCATGGTAGACATTGTCACTCACGACTGGCACATTTTCAAGATGTCCCAGTTCCCGTGGTTCCTAATTCCCTTTCGGAAAGTGCACCTGTCATTAGCACGGGGCAGAACTGTGGGATGTGGTGCACCTTGGGCAGAGAGTGATACACGTAAGACAAAAAGGCGATTGATGGTTTGAACGGGGGTTTGGGGAGAGAGATGCGTGATTGGCACCGTCACCCTGGATCCACCACCATAGAACAACTCCCTGCAAGGCAGCGTGCCGCAGGGGGTAACATCACAGACCCCAGCTGAGTTCCTGTGACACATGCACTGCAACAGAAGCAATTCCAGCTCTCCTGCACACAGCAAGGTTACAATGTGGTTAGAACACACTTGGAGTCTAATGTCCAAACGATAGACCTGGGACATGACGGCCGTGAGCTCCATTTGTTTGTAAACCGGTATTTCTGAGGCACAATCCTTGCATCAGGATGAGACCACTCAACAGTGTGTCTTTGAGTTCAAAGCAGAAAGGATTCAACCGTCACAGAAGATCCCTTGCTGCCAGAGTCATGCTGCCTTGGTGCAGGAACACATCTGTCCCTGCTACATCGGGATCCAGTCTCTGGTTAGCTGCCTCCCTGGTCCCTTAATTCTCTTCTCTCCAGGAACCCGGGTGCAAGCCCCCAGTATTTCACCGTCACCACCCCAACGCATTGACATAAGTGCAAGTGAGGAACGGAGGAGGAGGATGCTCCTGCAGACAAGAGTACAAGTTTTAGCTCAGGACAGAGATTTTTGACTGCTTCAGTGTTTCTGCTGTCCCCACGTTACCCCCACTCTCTCTCCCTCCTTCCCTATCCGATACCTGACAAAACCTCTGGGTTTTATCCCTCATAGAGGGGCTCTCCCCAGATCAGAGGATCTCAACGTTGCGATAACAGGAGCACTGGACGTTTTTGGTGCTTGCCTTTGCCCTCAACCCACAGCAGAGAATCGTGCCTCTCCCTGACGCGTTCTTGGACTCTAAGACTTGTCTTGACCCTCCAGCACTGACGTTACTGCTTGCAGCTGTAGACCACCTCCTCCTGCATGCACTGCTGGCACTCCACGTAGCAGCACCACTGCACCTGGCAGTGGCAAGAGAAGGTCACCAGCCGGCTCTGGGTGTTATAACCCCGTCCGCAGCACATGCTGTCACAGTTGCCTTCCCGAGAGCAGGTCCTCCCAGCAGTTCCCAGGGAGTATTTGCTGGGACGACAGAAACTGGGCGAGTCTTCTACATATACCAGGTCAGTAGAGCGGGGCGAAGCGGGGTGCTTGGGGGAGTGGCTGTGTCTCTGTGGGCCAGCGAGCTCCGAGTGTCCCACGGCATCGTTAGTGGTGCTGAAGACTTTGACGGCGTCATCGTAACGCAGCTTCAGCAGTCGTCCAATCTCGTGGAAAGGAGAAAGCTGCTTCCAGCATGTCCGGACAGCACATGAGCCAGAGACACCATGGCACTTGCATGTGGTTTTCAGACCATTTTTCACAGCCTGATGGGGAAGAGAAGTGGTAGTCATTATCTGCTGGGACCATGAGCCTAATTCTGGGTAGAGGTAACACCTCAGATTGCGCACAGCCTGGAAGTACTTCAGTTTGATTGGTATTATTCCTATTTTATGGGGGAAAAATGACAAAAAAAACAAACAAAAACAAAACAAAAAACAGAGGAATGGCCGCAGAGCTCACTGGTGAGCCACAGAATAGAAAGCCTGAATGAGGGCAAATGGCTGAATACCGAATAAATTCTGGCTAAGTCTATTTGGCACAGCAGGACTAGTCAACCATGAAACTGAGTATCTGCAGCACAGTGGATTTCCTTCAATGTATTCAAATCAAGACAGTGGTCTAATCAAACAAGTAATTGGTCTCAGTAAACGTAAAACAATTAATTATGTCAGTAGCCTATAATTCACAGGCCAAAATGCTTGATCTAATGGTCTCCTTAACCCAAACTTATGACATAGAGTCATAGAATAGTTTGAGTTGGAAGGGACCATGGACGTCATCTAGTCCAACCCCCGCCATGACTATTTCCATAGCAAATCACCAGCAGACTCGTAACTGATCTCAAGGGTCAACCCTTAATCTACTTCCCGTGTCACACTAGCTCTGAAACTCTAGTTGTTCTCAAAACTCCCTGTGGCCATGGCATAAGCCATGAAGCAATTCAGCCAGTGAGTTTTACAGTCATTAATGTGCTGCGTATTGCTGTCACTCAGCCTCTGGTACCACTGGAGGATACACGATGCTACTCTGCCACAAGTTCAGGAGACTTTCCAGGGAGCTCTTGGTACCTTAAAGTCCACAACACGCAGGTAAGCAGGTCTGGTTTGTGAGTAGGGGCAGTGAATACACCTCTCACTAACAGCCTCAGCTGAGGATGGTCTAGAAGACTTGTACTGAGTCCTAACTTCTTTCTAAGCCTGCTGCTGCAGCTCCTCACCTTGATGCCAACATTGGTGTTGTGGATATCCACCTTGGCCCGCAGGTCTTTGCCAATCTTCTTCTGACCCAGGAACTTTTTCAGGAACTTGGTGCTGTATTTGAGGTTGTCCCCACAGACGCCCCATTGCCAGGCTTTGCGGTTCTCCAGGTCTGGGGAGTCGTCGCAGGTGCAACGCTCCATGCGCCCAGCGCTGCACGCTCTGGCCAGGGAGTGGGTGAGGGCTGCGGAGGACACGGCATAGAGGAAGGCAGTTTCCTTAAAACCTGCAGGAGAAGGATTAGGAATGGGTAGGAGCATGAAAGGCAACTTAAGGTGTTCATCCACCTCCCTGTCTCTCCTGACTGTCCATGAACTAAAACCAAGCAAAATACTTAGAAATACAGAGAGATAAAACTCTTCCATTACCTGACCTGATTCCTAGCAGAGAATCTCAATATCAGGTTTGAAGTAACTGGTGTAGTAACACCCCAGTCTCACCTGGTGGCTGGGACTGACTCAATATGGAGCCAGGAGACCACTCATGAATCAAGGGATGGGTGGCAACAGCCAAATTGTCCTGGGAAAACATTTAACTGGAAAAAGCGACCCTCATGAAACTCCGTTTGTCCCCATCCTCACCACAGAGCTGATAGGTGTGAACAGAGCCCATCACTGAAACCATGTTGTTGCTTAAAATCAGGAAATATTTAGTAGAGACTGACAAATTATTTTAAGAATCTGACCCATTATTTTAAAAAGTTTTTAATTGGAAGTGTTGGCATAATAGTAGCATTTCATATGGAAAGATCACATGTAGTTTGAGTGGGAAAGGTCCATATTGAAGAACATCTTGGGTAACAGACTCTTCAATCCATGAGTGGATTTTCTGACTTCTCTGTAAAGCATCTGCTCCCAGTGACTGGTGATGCTTTCTGAAGCTATTCCCCTTTCTAAAGCAGGCTTCCGAATTAGGCTGCATGTGCCCTGAGGTGTGTGACCATGACACACCATGACATTTTAACCAGCAAAGAAAGGACAGTGCCTGAAGAGAAATTCAGTCTGAAGACATGGGATCAGGTGGGAATGGGTATGTTGGTACAGCACTCATGAGCTCTCCACAGAAGTTCCAGAAAACACTGATTGACACAAATCTGACCTAAATCCCCGAAGACTTTGTTTTTTATTACTTACCTCGTCTCTTATTTAATCCAAGGGAAGATCTTAATATTTCTTCTGGAGTTTTTTTGCAGAAAACAAAACTATTAATGGGAAATTACTTAACAAGTCCACAATCTAGGAAGTAGGACAAGGAAGAGAAGGACAGGTGACTGATCAATAGCTCAGAGTGCAGAAGTGGATAAGATTGGCCAAAATAGAAAAAAAAAAAAGAGTTTTGAATAATTCATTTGTACATTGCATGGAAGGAAACACATTGAAGCAAGCAAATATTCCGCATTGGAAAATTCTAAATTTCCTTCCACATCAGAAGAAAACAAATCTGTTTCCCCCCAAACAAAATGAAAGAGAGAGAGCCACAGAGAGCTGATCTAGTCTGGCAGTTAGGAAGGGACCTCTAGAATTCATCTAGTCCAACCTCAAATCTTTCCCTTGTTCTGTTCCATCAAAGAATTCCCATCCAGCTGGGAATTCCCATAGATCAGACCACTGTCTGCTGAGATCCAGGTGAGGTCACCATGAATCTGACCACAGAACAGGACAGAGTTCTGGTAGCTATCAGTGAGAAGAATGAAAAATTGACTAATCACAAAGATAATGGAGAGGATGCATTAGCAAACTGAAGGCAGGCTTAATAGGAGCTCATTGGAATTCCAGAATTTCAGCTGAAAGATTTAAAATGATGAGATGAGGGAGTCCAGAAAATGTCAAGGAGATCAATCAACAAGTTACTTCCTACCTCACTATTTTAGTTGCTGTATCACTGGGACAAGTAACTTGCAACTAAACTCTCTGGTTGATGATGCTCTATAAAATCTTTCAGGGCACTGGAAGAATAATGAAAAAATGTCACCATATCTACCAAAAGTTTGGAAAACTGATATGCAATACAGTCAATACAGATTATGGATAGCAATATGATGCTCACAGATTTTCAGACAGTGCCTAACCCAGAAGAAGGAGCTAAGAGGGGGTAAGGTACATTTAAGATCCTAAATCTGAAAAATAATTCTGGTAGGTATCTCCAAGTGCTTACCAAGTTCCCAATATCCTGTCTGTCATCCTGATACCAGAAGAGAGGAGAGCATTTTAGAAACACTTTCCCATACTCATATAAAGCTAGCAGTACCAGTCAGCTCCACATACCCTGCTAAATCTGACTTTGTGGAATACCACACTGCTTCTGCTATTTCTGACCAGGGATGGTTTGGGTTCTTCTGCGGCACTCCACGTAAGGGCTGGTCAGATTCCAACCCACTTGAAATCAGAGACCATTACTTGTGGTCAGGCCACTGCAGACAGCAGTAACGGAAGATAACGAGCATACTTTCAAATGGTCTCCTTCTTCTCCACCCTCCCACCTCCTTTTATGGCAGAGGTTCAGTGTCACCAGGCTCCCAAATGCTTCTCTGAAAAGTCTTCTAGCTTGTCATAAAGGACCAATCACCCTCTGTTTGTTTAATTCACAAATCACATGAGTAAAGGAAAAAGTGAGTGATCCTTCAGCCCTTGTGGAATAACAATGAGCAACAGAGCAGCTGTTGAAGCTGGATTTTCCATAGCACGGATGAGCAGCAATCAGCTCAACGAGCATGATTTGAGAAGATCTAAACAGAGGTTTCTCCACGTGTCCTGGAGGTTTCTCCACTCATCCTCCCACTACGTCAATGGGTCTCTTGTCACCACAGCCGGTGGAGCCTGGAGCCGAAGCCCAGGCTGTCAGGGTCTGTTTGAGGGATGAGTCACTCTCCTGACCCCACTGACTGTGTTGCTGGTGACTGAATGAAATCTTAAACGCTCATCGCAAGGGGGAACATCTGAATGGAGATGTCTTGGCTGGGCAGTAGTCAGTCTGGTTGCAAACACCCAGCACTGAGTTGAACTTAAGGATGGTGAAGCAAGCCAGCCCTCCCTGGTAGGACCTTGTACATGTCCAAGTCTTCCCCCAAGCTCTCTGGAATTATTTCTTAGCTCAGCAGCCTATAAATACAGAAAGACATTTGCTGCAATGGCAAGAGACTGTTCTGTGGTGTGGTGTGCTCTAGACCACAGGGAAAACTATAATAGGAGAAGTTTAGCCATGTGGTGGTTCTGCCAAAGGAAAAATGCTCAAGGTCAAAGATTTTTCAATGCTACTGTCTTTAGATAGTGTGAGCATTTCAGAGCAAGTGGAAGAGACATCTTTCTGGGGAAAAAAAAAAACACCAAAAAACCAACCAACCAAACAAACAAACAAAAAAAGAGCAGACCAGAAAGCTGTAGAATGGTAGAAAGATTTAGGACGGAAGGACTTCTCAGGGTCTTTCATACAACCTCCTGCTCAAAGCAGCACTGGCTCCAACGCCAGATAAAGTCGCTCAGGGTTTGTCCATCTGAGTTCTCCAGTCCCTTCCACATCTCTGAGCCACCACTCCTGTGCTGTGCCATTCCTAGATTCCTCACAACATCAATGAAACCACTGCTTGAAGGTCGAAGAATCTAGGTAAATTTAGACTAGACATTAGGAAGAAATTTTTCACTATGAGGGTGGTGAGACACTGGAACAGGTTGCCCAGAGAAGCTGTGGATGCCCCATCCCTGGAGGGGTTCAAGGCCAGGCTGGATGAGGCTTTGGGCAACCTGGGCTAGTGGGAGGGGTCCCTGCCCATGGCAGGGGGGTTGGAACTTGATCTTTAAGGGACTATGGACCAACCAAAACCATTCTGTGATTCTATGATTCTATGAAGCAAAGAAATGGATTAAAGGACGGAAGGACTATAGATTGCCCATCTCTCAAGCAGGATTTTTCTGAGTGGCTGGATCTGAGCTGTCTTTTCTATAGCTATTTATTTTCCCCAAACCACTGTGTCGTTTGAAGCGAAATGCTGCTCACCTCACCTCCAGCAGCAGTTGAGTGCCTTTATGGCACACCTCAGAAAACAAAAGACCATCGTCACTTTACAAAGTTTTTATAAAGACACCAGCTGCCACCATGCAACAAGATGGCTTGAAATGTCTCCCCAGAATAATTTAAAATCTGCTTCCACAGATTTTTAAAGAAGTGGAGAAGGAACGCAGAAGGATTTTACGTGAGTCAGTGAAGAGTAACAGCCACCATAAGGGACTGCAACAGTCACAGAGGGATCGTAGGTCATGCAAAAGGGTTTTCCCCGTTGTACCCAGAGGAGTGTCAGTGTAAAGCAACAAATGGGGCAGACTGTGAAGACAAATCTGGCATTTCAAAAACCAGAAAGCCCTTGGCTTTTTTTTTTTTACTTACTAAATGTATGTAAAGAGAGGAAAAAAAGATGGTGACACCTCTACAAGCAGGAAAAGCATCGATGATCTGAATCAGTCACAGCCGTCTGCCAGTTGTCACTGCAAACTGAGTGTGGCTTTCCACCTACTGCAAAAATGAGCCGTCTCACTGTGACATGGTCTTTTTTCCCCTCTTGCGCACATAAGACCATTAAAGACTGTTAAAAATGTGTTTTTCCTTATGGTTTCTCTAGGACCATGGCAATATCAAATGATTTAATCATTTCCAGAACTCTTCATCACTACTTGGGTGAAAGGAGCACAGCCCATTGTCTGACCAACAATTTCCAAGGCAGCAACAAAACAGCAGTAGGAATATGTGAGAAACAGATCAAAAGTGGCAGCTGAAAGTGTTCGTGTTCTTTGTGAAAGAAAATAACCTATTTGCAAGTTAAAGGAAAATGAGAACTAATAATTGCTTCCAGCCAACTGTCCTCTCAGGTAGCAGACGTCTGTAGCATACTTTTCTGTATTAAATCATCATTTGATCCTTAAGATTGTGTAATAAAAGTTTTCAAACCCTTATCCTCATCTGCCAAAACAGGTTTTAAATTACAGGTGATATTTTATTTTGTCAGTCAGGAGTCCATGGAAATGTCGAGGCATGCCACCACGAGATAATTAAATGTTTTCCAGCTATTTGAAGATGAGGATTATTCAATTGTCATTTTCAAGTTCTTTGAGGTTGATGAAGGTACAGATGTCAGAAAGTCACTCAGAATTATCACGAAGAGCTTCTTCCACAGTGTGCTAAAAAATTCACAATAGAGCCTTGCAATGAAGTAAAACTCATCTTGTACGTGCTGGTTCACTAAAATACTAACTTAATATTTACTTTAATAAAATTTGATAATTTTCAAGGGAAATGCTAAAAAGTTTCAATCCCAATGCAAATTCAAATCAATACTCTAATTTTGTCAAAGTCAATATTGGCTTTTTCAGGCCCTTTTTCTTAAAACATTAACTTACTAAGCATTATCTTAACTTACTAAACATTATTAAAGGACTGAAACTCAATAATATTGAAGACTGAAACTTAGTAAATGTTTCTAAACATTACTGAAGAGCTGAAACTCATCTCTGGGAACTTTTATTAAGAGATGGCTGTAGAGTCTGTCTTCATTCTATTTTTCTCAAGTTCTTATAATTTGCAGGATTTATTATGATCCCTCCTACCTCAAATACAGAACTTACAGGACATTTTCTTCTTCTAAAACATGTTGTGAAAGAGAAGCCAGTGGCTGCTCTACCTGAACTCCTGCAGAAACTCCAAATATATGGGAAAGAGCCCTGGGAGATATTTGTCAACATGCACTGAAATGCCTTAATGCTGATAAATAGCTTCTTCAAACAGTAAAACAGAATTAAATTTTGTATCTAAGAACAGAGATTTACATATGAAAATATCCAAACACCTGAAAGGAGTCTTTCCTTAAAATGTCCCTTGACGTAAAGCACCAACCCTGTCACAGCATCATCCCTGACTGCCAGCCAAGGAAGATGGTCACCTTAGGAAACTCCGGTGTCAGACAAAAATCCAAAAGCCACTACTTCTACTCTTCTCTCCATGACAAACCACATGGGAAAAATGAGGATACGGCATATTTTGGGGCAAAAGGTCTCAAATTGCACAGCTCCTATTGCTGGGCAAAATGGATGACCCCTGCCCTCCCCCATCACTGCCCCACTTAATTTGAGACGCACATTCGAGGGGCTACAGCACCAAGTGAGATTTTTATACTGCAAACAAAAGACTACCTTGTACCTCGCTTCAGCAGGCTGGTCCGTCCTTCCAGGCTGCAGTTCCAGCGCTCGCTGCGAAACTGGAACTGGCACTCCATGATCCCCAGGCGGATGGCATCCCGCAAGGTCTCCGCCAAGCCCGGCTCCCGCCGGCACAGCCTCTTCTGCTTGCGGGACAGCTTCAGCAAGTCACACTGCTTCACGTGGACCTTCCCCTGGGCAGAGCTGGTGGAAGGTCCCAGCGATGGGAAATGCGTCAGAGCCTCTTTCCCAGTCAAGCTGAAAGAAAGCAGAAAAACTAGTGAGTACGGAAGATGGCAGTGGAAAAGGTGATGAGAAGGAAGGATATTCAGAAAGCTGCTGGTCAGGGTACTTCGCCAGCTTGGAAGATTAATCAATACAGATTGATTATATCTAGTATCTCATCTCCACCACCCACCAAGGCAAAGACTGTGGGGAAAAAGAAGGAATGCATGGGTGTTGTCACCAGCGAGCTCGGGTGGGAAGTTTTCTCGACTTCATGAGCGGAACATGTTTACAGCCCTCTGGTTTTGTTTCTATCATGGTACTACATTCACCACCGCATACTGAGATTCCTTCCACTCAGAGGTGCTGCAGGTCACAGCTCTGTGCTACCTCCATAAAGCATTAACCAAGTCCTTCCAGGGTTTTGTCACGCTGGTGTCATTACACTAGATACAGCTAGGAACGACCGATGAGGAGACATTATCAATGACCACCTTTCTAGAGCATGCATGACTTTTCTTGGAAAACCTTTTCTGGGTGCAAAAAGAAAGCTGGGGTCAACTCAATACATTGCCAAATGCAATGGCAGTGCACTTACACGTGTTGATACGTAATTCAGCTGAAAAAGTCACAGATTTTTAAGAAAAATGGTCTCACTTTTCATGGCAAGACAATTTTTTTTTTTTTGCAAAATTTATCTCCCTTAGTATCTTTAGGATGCTTGAAAACACAGAGAAATTATTTTACGTTGATGCAAGATTTAAGAGTTGCAAACAAACTGGAAGAGCCATGCATTTGCACAACCCTGATCAGGAGTGCCACTCCTGATTACCAAACAGGAAAGAATCACAGAGTGCATCAACTCCCCTACTGCAAAAATTACCCAAATCAGACAGATAAATAGAAACCTCCCCAACCTACACATTTGGACACGTCTCAGCCCCAGCATTGACATTTGCAGATTATGCCTGCCCTCCCCCAAACCCTGTTGTTTTCTTTGCAAGTTCACAGGTAGCTCAACACGGACAAACAGATGAGCCGGTTGGTTCTTGTTCCTCTCCTCCAGCCAGGTGAACTGGGCTATGCTGCTCCACCAACCAAGTGTGGGAGTCAGACAAGCAAAGCTGGATAGGGAGGGATGCAATGAGGAGTAATCTCTTAAGCACGTCTACAAGGACGGCACCCCCACCAACCGTGCAGTGACTCTCCAGCATCCTCCCTGCACGGCACAGTGCTCGAGCAAACCGAGCCAGACAGAGATGGACACCAGGCTGGTACAAAGCCAAACAAGCAGTGTAGGAAGTGAGATTCTTCACCTCTGCACCATTATCGGGTTCCTTGTACAAGCACGGGGCTTTTGCAGCTGAAGTATCTGACCGGGTCTGGCTGGTCACGTTCCCAGGCGTGTGTGTCGGCACAGCAAATGCCAGTCTGTGCTGGCAGAAAGAGGAAACTCTGTGTCAGTGACCATGACAAGTGGCCACATTGCCTACCACGCTCCAGTTCACTAGAATTTTAACCAATGAAGGTGGCCAAAATGAAAATTTACCTGGCTCCAGAAAACTCAGACATTTCCGATGCTCCGCTGTTCAAGTAAGAACACACTCCCACACGGGATGGAACCTGCATTATGGAGGATGCAAGTCAAGCGCTGCAGCTGCAGTTTTAGTCCTCTGCACACTTTGTGGACATCTATTTCTGAGCTAGTTGCCTAGTCCTATCCAGTCTACCCCAGCATACAGCACAGTTCAGGTGACCTAACCCCAGCGACTCCGCATTTGTTCTCACAGTAGCCTACAACCTCCAGATGCACTCACACAGCTACAATTAGGCAGCAGTGAGATAACGAACACCTGGAAATCATCCAGAGACCTGTAAACTAACCAAGAACCAAGGAATCACTGTGAATCACACAGCAAGTATTAAACTTTAGAGACCAAGCGGGTGAGAACAATGTCTTAATCCCATTGTCACTGCTGAACTGAGGGACAGAAACATGAGATGTTCAGTGAGAACAAGGCAATACTGGAAACAGAGACAGATATTTTGGGGCCAGGTTCAGCCCAAGAAACTGGAATTAACACAGCTCGATGAGCTTCAGAGAGCAATTCAGACTGCGCAGTTCAAAGCCTGATCTGTCACCAAACACTGCCCAGGCTGGGCATCAACAGCTGGTGCAAAGGGCCATGGCCATCCTGGGCTGGAGGAACTGCGGTGAGGGACACAAAATTGACCCAAGTGAGTGAGACCAACACATGATGAACAAGCTTGACAGCTTCGCCTGACTCACTGTGGTGCTTAAAAAACAATATACATGTTCACTGGAGTTACATTTCCCTGGATGCATAAGCACGTGCTCTGCATGAGCTTCAAAGCTCAAGAAGATCAAGATATGCCCACTCCAGCCTGGGCAGGAAGAGGCTTAGATGTCAACAAAAGCCTGACTTCTCAGGGATGTTCAAGACTGTACCTAACTCACTGGAACAATGCTGGGTTAAGGAAGAGGTGTTGCTATTACATCAGTTGAGGGAGGAACAACACTCACCCAGAGTGATGTGGACTTTGCTTGGTAGTGGGATCCCAGCACTCGCACCCCAGGGAAGCGCACTGCTCGATAAGTTAAGCGTGAGGTGTGGTTATTCTCCATTTGCCATACAGTATCTGTGCTCCCATGAAGATTCCCATGTTCACAGCACAGAGAGAAGAAATAAGAAGAAGGGAACTGAGACTGGGAAGAAGAGTTTAAGAGCCTCATATAACAACACTGAAATTGCTCACCACTGGAAAGCCACATCTGCAATTTAGCTCAGCTCCTGTATACCAAGCTACTGATTGTCCACATACCAACACAACTACCACCCATGCCAAGCATCCTAACTTCCACAAATCCCTTCTCAGAACACAGAGAGCTCCCCTCCTGTCCGTCTCCACCATTTTACCATCCTCCATCCCAGCTAAACTGGCATTCATCCCTTGTCAGATATTTTACAGACAGCAGTACTTCACTATTTAGTCATCTCCTTCCTATGAAAGATGTGACCAGCTCTCAGCCCTTCCTTTTCACTGGGGCTTCAGAAGCAGCAGGAGCTCTAGTGTAGAGACTTGGTGGCTCTGTTTACAAAATAGTCCAATAGTATAACCTCAAATGGGAATAAACGAGAGAATTGCAAAGATAACTGCTCACTTTTTGTTCTTGTCATTAAATGCTTATCCCAAGGCTCCAGGATATTGGCCTAAAATCCATTAATCCCTTCTCACTTGGAAAAGATACTCCAGATAGTCCTTCAGCCTAGTGGTAAACAGCAAAGCAAGACCCACAGGATGGAAGCTAAAGCCAGAAAATCAGACCTCAAGCAGACACAGTTTATCTAAGGGCCATTGAGCTCCCCCACGTTTGTCAGGGGCTTTGATGCCTTTCCTCAAGTAGCGACTGTGAAGACAAGACTGAGCTCTTCTGTAGATCACTGAGGGTCAAAGTATTCACATCAGTTCTGACTCAGGAAGGAAAATGCGGTGCAAAAGATATTGCTTAAAACTGCATGAGTGTAAAAGGGAGAAAAGTAGCAAATGGATTTTCAAATTTTTATGAGAGATGTGATGATCTACACAGCAGAGGAGAGAGCTGTACCGGGCAAATTGTTAGAAACACCAAGAATAGAGTAGAATTAGTGGGCTTAGGTTAAATACAGAGCAGTGAAGAAGAGTAAACACGGCTTCTGTAGAAATTAGTCACAGCTCATAAACCTGCTAGAGGTCTTTGAAGGAGTCACTGCACAGAAAGACCAAGGATAAGCCAGATGCTACAGTCTACCTGAACTTGTAAAGTTGACAGATATCCAAAATAGCTTGTGCACGAAGACAAATAGACAGAGCGGAGATCTTCCACAATTTCCACTAGGAGAAAAAGGAATGCTAGGAGAACACAGGGTTGTATAATCATGACTGACCTGCAAGTGAGTAAAGATTATTCCTGCCTCTAATACACAAGAACCTGGGGGAATTGACTTATTAAGGAATAGACTAAAAAGGAATGAAATGGGTTACTGAAATTATAGTTAAACTTGCAGCCCTCCTTAATGCAGAACACTAGGAATGCTGAAGAATACATGCATTCATACAGAGCCATGGAAGAAAAATTCATAACGGACCATTAAACACAACGATGCTTTGCCACAGGAAGTTCTTGAGGTGCAGGCTGTCAGAAGCTGAGGAGTATTCTGAGAGAATACCTGCTATCCTGTTCCTTTTTATACTTTTACCTTCATGCTCATTGTTACCTGGTATTGAAACCAGGTTGTGAAGCTACATGAACCTTTGGTCTGATCCAGGACAGCTGTTCTTACAGTCTTGGATAGGGGTTATCTCAAGGATGTCCTATGACCTGCCAATGGCTAACGAGATTTTGGAGAAGGTGGTATTACCTGAAGGATGCTGGGTGTTAATATTTGTGGAAAATTCAAATGCCAAAAAAACGCACCATAAAAACAACCTTTGAAGAATTTGACTCAATTTTCAGAGCGATTGCAATAGTGCATAGCAAATACAGCCTGGGACCACACACAGAGCAAAGATACCCAGTCTAATTCATCTTTTACACTATGCAAAGCAAAAGCTTCATTGGAAAAAAACTTTCTAAAGTTGGATCCAGCAATACTTTAAATTCTGATGGAGGCAACACAGCATTCTACACAAATAGCTGGTTGACCAGGCAAACTTACTCAATACTTTAATATGTGAATTTTTAAAGTTGCAACACACAAAGTAACTTGGGAACCTAAGACACGTGAATGTCTGTGTGCAAAAATTATATTGCTATGCTTGGAAGCTCCAACAGAGATGGGGATTCATTGCATAAGATTGGTGCACAGACACAACTCTCAAATCTAGGGTCTCACATAATTTCAATTTAGAGGAGGCAGAGAAATTAAAGGAGTTGCCCAAGGTCATGTAGTTGGCCAGTGGCACAGCTGGGAGCAGAAGCCACTCTCAGAGTCATAACAGGCACAGCCATGACTACCCGTATGAGCAGAGGCTTTCAGGCTCTGGCTGTATTAACTATCACCATGTTTTATTAGGGTGGAACTAACGTAGGATCAGATCAAGATCACAGTACGAGAACATTCTTACAAGATTAAATATAAAATATGCAGATATTTGCAGTTAGGCAAACTGCACTTCATTTTTAGATGATTTAGAGTTTATTATCTACAGATCATACGGCAAAAAAAAAAAAAAGGAAACTCTTTGAATTAATGCACACCTGCCAGCAATCTCAAAGAACAATAAGGATCTCAAACTTTTATTTCTCTCTACTTTTCTGTCTAAGCACTTTCCTAAATTCATCTATTTCCTTTAATCTCCTTCCAGCCACATTCCAGCTGCTTAAGAGACTTTTAATGAGAGCCTGTTCCTGTGCAATGCTCGATGTCCTCTGGATCTGAAAGGTCTTAAAAACCCCTAAAAATATGCCTTTTTCACCTCTCCCAAGTAAGGAGGAAAATCAAAGGGAGACACAACAGTGCTCCATATCTGATTTCACGGGCCTTTCATGTTGCACAGAAATATCTACACCCCACAGATAGCTGCAACAAGCATTCAGGAAAGGCTACGGGAATACGGGACAATGACAGATCAAACCAAGGCCACTACGGTGCACAACGGGCAGCAGCTCAGTGCAACAGAGTTTTAAGCCTTTCAGAAGCAACACTATTTAATCCTCAATATTCGCCCTGGACAACTGGATGGCCAGCAGCAGCGTTGGGCTGTCCTGAGTCATCGGGATGGGCTCCCGTGGCTTGTACCACCCATGGTCTGCAGAGGAGGTGGCAGGAATCCCCAAAGCAGCGTCTCGGGATAACTATTGATCTCAAAGGTTTTTTACTTTTTTCCATCAGAGTTGTCATTTCAGACCCTCTAGCAGGTGGTTTTATACCTGTTATCCTTGGGGTTTTCTGACAAGTTTTTTGTTCCTTACAAAGAAAAAGAGCTTGATTTAATAACTCAAGTGAGGTTTAAGGGAGGTTTTGAGATGGAATCCTTGGAAATTGGCTTTTCTGCCTGCTGCAAACCCTTTTAGGGGTTTAGCAAGAGATGATGTGTTCAGACGCAGTCTTTTTTTTTAGAAAGAATTATCCACAGGGAGCATCATATAAAAATCTTACATGAGAAGAGCTGGGTGTTTTGGGATGAGAGGTACATGCAGCCTGGCATGAGGGTTTAGCTGGGAACCTTTGCAGTTCGTGCTGGTGCACTGGTCGACTTTGGTCACTCTAACTGTTCTGGGTTCTTAGAATCATAGAATCACAGGATGGTTTGGGTTGGAAGGGACCTTAAAGATCATCGAATTCCAACCCCCTGCCATGGGCAGGGACACCTCCCACGAGCCCAGGTTGCTCAAAGCCTCACCCAGCCTGGCCTTTATCCTTACCTGCTCTGTGCTCCCACGGTCTGGACATACTTGGTTTAAACCCTTCCACTTCTCAACTCAATCACACGAAATATCTCCATGACCACCCAACCCAGGCCAGCAGCCTGGTCAATCATTACACGGGAGAGCAGATTTTCAGTCTGACTCTGGACTGGCTGCGTTTCCGGGAGTGTTCCCTCCGTGAAACACTCAACACCCTGTGGGAAGATTCTTTAGAAAATGTGCTAGCCTAAGATAGTGACTAAAGAGAATCTGTGAGCTGAAAATCATCAAAAGCAGCCATGAAAAGCCCTCGCCTACCCAATGCACCTGTAGTCCCACATCACCTCCACTGCGGCAATCGCTACAGACTCCGTCTTTTCAAGTCTCAGCTGAAAGTTGCCTTCCCTCTCCATTTCTGCTCTCTTTCTGCTCATATACTCCTTTTAAATATCTCAGTATTCTGTGGGACTGACAATGCAAAACAAAGATGCCGTAACAAACCCTCCTGCGTACTTTGACAAATGATTCTACAGCCTTTAAGTAATATGGGCATTTAATTTATCAGCTCAACAGGAAGAGAAACATCTTCAGAAATCTTCCCAGGAGCACTCAGAACCGGACAGCAGAGGCCCTATTTACGTTTATTCCATTAGATTTGTCAGGGAGAGGCTGCAATAGCAAACAGTTACCCAAAAAAAAAAAAAAAAGTAGGAATATAGGTAATGGGGCTAACCAGATGAAAACCAAAGCTCACCTGACATGTCTAGAAAGATACAGGTACTCACATTTACATTACGATGGCATTTGATATGTTATGCTATTTTCAAAACCATGCATGCCCAAGGTCCAATACACCTGCAAGTCACATTTCTACTCTCTAAGGGCCCAAAAATATTCTTCCATCACAAAATGTGCAACAGTTGTGCAGCTGACTTGGGTGGGAGCAGAACCAGCAGCGAGTCCAGAGGGCACAGGTAGGCTGAATCAAGAGGAGCCGCCAATCGAGACAGCGCATCCTGTGAAACTGCAGGGAGCCTGGCGCCGCTGTGCCTACCACAGGTATTTGAGGACGAGTTCTGAAGAAACGCTCCAGCAGATCCATCTGCCCACAGAGCACAGGCCAAACTGGCCCATGAGTGAGACATGCTGCAGCCTGCTCCCCAGAGGTCTCCCTGAGAGAAGGCTTTAATCAAGTTTGTTGCTTCTTCCTATCCAACAATGTCCTACCCAAGGTGGGTTTCTTCTAAATTTTGCCCTGACCTAATTCTACAAAGAGGGCAAGAGGTCTAAGAGGTCTTCTCTTAGACCCCGTGAGGAGTTCTTTGCCCTCCAGCACATCCTAAACTACTTTTCACTTTGTGAAACACAGCCCCTAAGAAGGCAGTGGGAAGCTGAGAGCTTTTAGCGAGGTCTACACAGGCTTCCACTCACCCAAGGACTTGTGCATCCTGAAAGCAAAACCATGGCTGAGATGATGAGGAAATACCTTGCAGGAGGCTGCAGCATGGGGGAAGATTGAAGCAAAGGTCAAAACAAAACAAGCACGAAGGAAATTAAGAGGTGTCCGCTGTCTATGTGCGAGGGAGACGCCACTCCTGGATTCCTGCATCTAATGAGCCAGGCAAGCCCAACACAACCTGAACATCAGCCCGACCGCATTTCACACAGAGCTTATTTTCTCCTCCTCTCTTACAAATCGGCTGCAATTTGCCCCTCAGTGGACACAGCACTGGCGGTTCAAGGTCTGTTCAAGCACAGCCCATGCACTGCCACCAGACAGCCAACAAACCCCAGATACTGGGAAGGTGGTCTTATAAGATCTGGCCACAGATCTTATATTTCTCCCTTGTAAGGCTGTGTTCGCTTTGGCAAGACTTCATTTTGTATATTTATAGGTGATCTTCATCTTTCCTGGGCCCTTGGGCTATTTTTGCTGGGGCGCTCTGTACCCTTCTTGACTTACTTTTGTCCTGATGGAATCAAACTTGATATTTTCTTCACCGCTGCCAATCACCAACACTTCACCCTTTGCCAAATCCACTGCACACAACAGAAAGGGCTCAGTCCTCTCTCTGCAGATAGCCACCCAAAAGCCTCCTTCACTTTTTATTACGTCTTTGCAAGGTTTTCTCAATTAAGTGCTTGGAAAGCAAAGATCTGGCTCATGTGCCTAAGTCTCTCCTATTCATCAAAACTCAGAGGCAGACCACTGAACCAGAGTCTAAGGGTCCCTCCAGTTCAGTAGCAGCTTGGATGTGAAATTATTTTTCTCCCAAACTGAGCCATAATGAGCATACACATCAGGACTCCTAAAATATTCAAGTTCCTCTCTATCCTATCAACTGCAATTTGTATTTGAAAGCACCCACGTATTGCATTGTTAATCACCACCAAACACTCACTGAGTTCTTAGACTTCAGTTTCCTCCTTGTATTCATTCTTGTGATTTTTAGATGAAGAGGTGAGAATACACGGGGCACGCCTGTGTCAAACCCCTCAAGGAAATAAACCATTAAAAAGTGAAACTACAGCCTCAGATCCTACACTTTGCGTCGCCTAAAGGCAGCACACTCAGATTTCATATGCCCAGAAAGCAGCTCGTACCGAACTGATCATTGTCACAAAATGCGGAATAATTCAGGTTGCTTTAACAAGAGAGTCCAGCTTGAGCAACAGCCTAGCGTTTTGTGTTATCTGAAAGGAGAGCACAAATACATCTACTTCCACTGAGGACAATCATGTGCACGTGCCCCTGAAACTGGAAATCCAAACACTCGCTGCAGCCCAACTCCTTTGTAGGATTTGTGTATATACACACTATAAGTGACCTAGAAAGGTAGAGATCTCTCCTGTCAG
The DNA here is from genome assembly GCA_013400615.1 of Syrrhaptes paradoxus. Classification (NCBI taxonomy): domain Eukaryota; kingdom Metazoa; phylum Chordata; class Aves; order Pterocliformes; family Pteroclidae; genus Syrrhaptes; species Syrrhaptes paradoxus. Next base: position 77,439 of record VZTO01020418.1, read on the forward strand.
CAGGTGTTTAGATATTATTTAGGCTAAATGATACAATTAATAAACTTAAAATCCAGGAAGCTTTCCAGCAGAAATGAAATACCCGTCATTGTCCCAGGTAAGTGTCAAGGCAGCAGACACTTGCCAGCAAATGTAGGAAGAAGTGTCTGGTGGAGGATCAGCAGAGAGGGACCAAGACCCAACACGAGTGTAAGTCAGCACAGCTCCATCCTGAGCTGCGCTCACTCACAGCAGCATCTGAGTGTATCAACATTTGTGGTTTTAACCCAAAAAAACTAAAAAGTGAGGGAGGAGGACAGGTACCCAGGGACAATCATGGCCAAGCAATCCTGCGCAGAATCCCAGGCTGGAGCATCAGCTCTGCCTCTCTGTGCCCAAGCGCACCCTCCAGCCCCAGGCTGGCTTTAAGCCCCTGTTGCCCTGTCGAGCCCCACAGTACCCGCATGTCACCCACATGTCACCCACACCGCTGCCGAGCCCCGGCTCCCTCTGCCAGCCCCCTCCTCCCACCTTCCCCCCTCCAGGGAAGAAATCTGGAGCCAGGTATCACAGCCAGCAGCTATCTGGGGCTAATTCACATCCAGAACAGAAACGGAGCAGAGTTCGAGGAGCACAGGAAAGCCAGTTTTTCTCCCAATTGCTGCCGTCTTCCACCCCATTTCTTGGTCCCACTCTTTGCGCGTATTGTTCCTCTCCCGCCCCATCCCCATCCCCTTTCTCTGGGGTGCCCTGCGGGGGCTCCTGCCGACACCCACCACCCCCACCCCTTTCTCCCACCCCTCTCCCCCACCACACCCCGCCGGCCGCAGCGCACGGGGTCATCCCCGCGGTGTCAGGGCGGCCCGACGGCTGCGGGGACGCACCGGGGGCGACAGGTGCGCACCCGGGCCGGAGCCCCCCCCGTCCGGCACTGCCCCGGGCTGCGAGCGCACCGGGACATTGCCAGCGGAGCATCCGCGGAGAACCCGCGCTCCCCCTCGGGGGTACCCGGGGCTGCCCCGCGGACCCTGCGCGCTCCCTCCCGGGGCTGTCCCGCGGACAATCCGCGTTCCTTCTCTGGGATGTCCCGCGGATCCTGCGTGCTCCCCCCCGGGGCTGTCCCGCGGACAATCCGCGTTCCTTCTCTGGGATGTCCCGCGGATACTGCGCGCTCCCCCCGGGGGTCCCCCGGTGCTGCCCCGCGGACACTCCGCGCTCCCTCCCGCGGTTCCCCATCGCGGAGGCGGTGCCAGGGCCCGATCCCCGCGGGCGGCGCTGACCCGAAGTAGGCGGCGGCGGGCGGTGGCGGCAGGAGGAGGAGGAGGAGGAGGAAGATGCGGCGGAGGGCGGCGGCGCAGCGCATGGTGCCGGGCAGTGCCGCTCCGCAGCTCGCTGCGCGCCCGTCCCGGAGCCGCGGCTCTTTAAGCGGGAGGCGGGGCGGCCCCCTCCTCCCATCCCGGCCCGTCCCGGCCCGTCCCGTCCCACAGCCTCCGGCCATGGCGGGATGAACGACGCCGGGCACCCCCGGGGCTCCCCGGGGACCCGCCGGCCCCTACAGTCCCCGGGGGGCCGTGCCGGGGTCGCGTCCCCCCCGAGTGCCCCCATCCCTGCGGAATCCGGGGCTGCCCTCGGGGCTCCTTGGGGCTGGCAGAGAGCGGGGGGGGGAAGGGGGATAGGGGGGCGGGCGCTGGCAGGCTCCGTACCTGGCTCCGGGATGGTCGATGGTGCCACAGGGAATAATCACAGAATCATTGAGGTTGGAAAAGATCTCAAGGATCATCATGTCCAACCCAACACCACCCAACCCACTAACCCATGTCCCCAAGCACCACATCCACACGGTTCTTGACCCCCTCCAGGGACGGTGACTCCACCACTGCCCTGGGCAGCCTGTTCCAATGCCTCATCACTCTTGCAGTGAAGAATTTTTTCTAATCTCCAGCCTAAACTTCCCATGGCACAACTTGAGGCCGTTTCCTCTTGTCCCATCACTTGTTACTTTAGAGAAGAGGCCAGCACCCACCTCACTACAACCTCCTTTTAGGTCGTTGTAGAAAGTGGTAAGATCTTCCCTGAGCCTCCTCTTCTCCAGACTAAACAACCCCAATTCCCTCAGCGGCTCCTCGTAAAACCTGTGCTCTAAACCCTTCACCAGCTTCATTGCCCTTCTCTGAACCTTCTCCAGCCCCTCAGTGTCCTTCTTGCAATAGCCGTGGATGCAGCAGGGGACTGTCTCACTTCCAAGCCTTACTGCCGCCTTTGTGCAGGAAAGTAAACTGATGCATTAAGGAAAAGCTGAACAGGCACTTACTGTACCTGGGCACCCAGCGTTCACCCAACACGTTCCTGCTTCTGCTCGGCCTCACAGCCCATGGGCTCTCATGTTCACGGACACAGCAGGCGGGTCCCAACACATGGCTTGGAGCACGATCCCTTAGACATATATAACCAGACATGGATTTCATGGTCCCACAGGCACGTGTAACCACACATGTGTTGCACAAGCAGACATCTAACTGAAATGTTGGTGGGAAGGATCCTTTGAAGGCTTCTTGATCAACCTTCTATCCCAAAAGAGGTTATTGTCACATCTAGATAAGGATGGCTGTGACTTCGTCCAGCCAAGTCCTGCAGACCTCCAAGGATGCAGATCCCCACATCTTTCTGGGCGCTTGTCCTATGGACGCACAAACCTCCAGGGGCAGCTTTGTCTAGCGCTCAGCCTGATCCTCCCAAGTGCAATTATGCAAACTTTTTTAGAGGAGCTCAGCAACAAATTTGCAGAACCCAATAGTGCCCACGGGGACAAATGTTAGGTAGGTGCAACCCCCATGCTCTGGCAACACTCCCATAACATCCCAGGTCTCTGGAGACACATGGTAGGACTCTAGATCAGCAGATGTCCACACAGAACCAATCTACCCAGGCAATAAATGAGAATGGCAACTTTGCCGAGCTGGTGGTGCACTCGCATTTCACACCCTCCTCCTGGGACGGTTGCTTTGCAAACAGTGTGAAGGTGTGTGCGAGTTGTGAAATGCAGAACTTCCTACTGACACATAAGAAACTCCAACTGGATCTGTGATTGCTCCCATCCCTGGAGCAGCGTCCTCAAAAGTCTTGTGATGGGGAGGGTACACCGAGACCTGTTCTCTACAACTGAGACCAGTGTTGTTCTCCAGTATGGACTTGGGCTTCTTTTCTGTTTTCCTGCTGTTGCAGAGCATCTCTATCACCACTCCTCTGCCTGGATGACAGAGACGGGCTGTCCCACCTCCTGACTTCACAACCCTGCTGTAAGGACTGGTGATCTTAGGAGAGGGGTCAAGGTAAATAGGGACAACATGAACAGTCACCATCTCACACCAGTCCTACTACAGTGAGAAGAGAAAGCCCTGCTCTCCTCCTAAGCTCTGTCTTGGCCATACCTCTTCAACCACAGAGGCACAGGAGGTGGAACAGGGCTCTTGTTTGGGAAGAGAAGCAGAGGAAGGCATGCGGCTGTAAGTCAGAAAAGTCTGTGTCTTCACGGAAGGGGTAAGATGTGAGTCTTGGATACCATGAAAAATGGGGTGAAGAAGGGCAACCCAACTATCTTCACCCCTTACAGAGCTCCCTAACACCTGGTACTTCTCACTGTCCTAGGACACTACTGACTCCCCATGGCCCTCTCTTCGAACCTACTCTGCTGTGGTATCACATCTCAACCTTGTTGCCCAAATATTCAAGAAACAGCAAAGTTCAATTTTACTGATCCCCTCGGAGACGGTTTTATCCTTTTCTGCTCTCGGCAGGGTTCATTAGATGCGACACAGAGACTTGATGACTTTGTCAACCTGATTTAAGGGTGTTTGCATAAGAAATCTTCTGATGCAATTTTTCAACAAATTGTACAGGAATGACTTGGGGCTGGGGGCTTGCTTTTGATAACCCACTCATTTCTTGACTCACTTCTTGCTACCATGACAGCATTCAGAGGATACAACCCTGGGCATCAAGGAAGGATGGATATTAGTATTTGCTGTGAGCACATCTGAGAATGCAATTCTGCATCTGGGAATACTCTTCAGATGCAGTCTTCAGCCACAGTGCCGAGATGTCCCCAGCCAGACACCAGCAGACTGTGCGAGTGGATCAGGAAGAAGGCAGCCACATGCCTCCAAATCTGAGAGTGGATGCACACAGAGCTCCATGCCATGCTCACCAGTGTCACAATCAATCCTTGACGTCTCTGTCAAATGTGGCTACAGCATAACCTTTGCAGTCCTCCTCCAAATTTGGGTGCTCTGGTGCACCTGAGTCCCAAACTCTTGAGTACTAAAGCAGCCAAGGACCCTCCTCTCAGACTCTTGGAGAAGCTGTGACACCATGAAGCTCCTCCTGGGTTCTCAGCACTGCCTGTAGCCTGCAGGGTATCAGAGAACCTGCCTGGAGGTTTGTTCTCTGTCCTGCTTCAGTCCTAGTGAACTGGCTGAGGGATGTCCACTGCGTGGGCAGAGCAGGGTTCACGCAGGACCTCTGCCGGCAGATCAGAGCAGGCAGGAGGGGTGGTGGTCCCCGGACAAAGCCGTGGCAGATGAGGTGCTTCTCGTAGTTCTGGCAGTTCTTGGACATCCTGAAGCACTCCTGGGAAGCACAGACAGCAGAAGGCTGTTATGTGCCGATGTATGGATCGCTCAATCCGAGACAGAGAACACATGAGGAAAGAACAGCTTCCTGAGGGCTGCCGAGGGAGGGGGGCAAGTAGCGGTGGGGAGGACACAAGCACCTCCTTAGCTGAGAGCTGGGGGAAAAAGTGTCATTTTCACAGGATAATATAACACAATGGGACATGGGAGGAGAGACCTGTCTCGTGAGAGGAGGGTGTCTACAATGAGTGTCTACATTTGCACACCTGATCTGATTCAGCAGTTTCTCTTTACAGACAATGAGTTTCCGATATACAACAGGTGGGTAATTAAGTACAGCCTTCTGAAAAAATATCACCCCCAACCTCCTGGGTGGTCATCATGGAGAAGAGAACATCAGGCATTACTGTTGGAGACCAAGACAGGAAACATATCTAGAACACATTCTCTCTCCTCATTGACAATGAAGATCCAGGAGAATCAGAGCAGGTGCTGGGAAATGTGATGGAGATAATCAAAGGTACTGAACGATCACATTACTAAAGGAGGGCCAGGACACTTCAGCTGGACGACCTGGGGTCTGTCAAAAGGATGAATGCAACTTTCGTCATTCCTAACAACCACGGAAAGGATCACTCATAACCTGGGCAGTCCAGGCACACTCAGTACACGCCGTGGCCCGCAGTTGGGGTGTTTGGCACAGTCTGAGTATGTCTGCTCACACTCCTGTGACAAAGGAGGAGTTCAGCAGAAGGAAGGGGATCATTCAACACACTGGGCCAAAGTTACATCAGGATAAATCTTTTGAGGGCAGGCACATCATGAGACATCTCCAACTCTGAAGGTGTCAAAATATAAGAGAATCACTCAGCTGACATGTTCCTAGTTTTTGTCTTTTGTTACAAGAAACATCCTGCCTAATCCCTGGGAAATGCTGTGGGCACACTAGTGCTACTAGCACTAACTCTAGTGTTAATAAGAATATTATGAAATGTTGCAGAAGATACGACCTGTCCCTTGGGATGAATGAACTTCCTGTGAGCATGACAGAAATGCGGAACATCACTTAGGTCTCAGGGACAAGACATGTTAACTCCTTGCTCCACAGAAGCCAAGAGAATTAGAGGAGGTGGGTTGATGATGGTCCTACTTCCCCGTTCACGTCCTCTTCTTGGGTGTCTTGTTGTACAGGACCTGGGCAAGGCGCTTGAAAGCCTTTGTCCTGGCCTACCTCAGAACTTTCTTCTGCTGAGAAAGAAAGGGGCTTTGTTTTGTGGGCCAACACACATGCCCATGATCATTTCATGGGGGTCCTGGACACCCTCTCCAAAGCATGGAGGTCTCTGATCAGGACAGGGCTGGATGGACTAATTTATGACTTAGATGGGGCAGGGGGTGGGCTTTGCAAAGCCCCTGCATGTGAACATGCGAGTGTTGTTTTTGCCAAACTCCAACATATAGAGCCATAGAGTAAGAATTTTTCTTTGATTCTCATGAATCCCTCAAAATATCCTCTCTGCAAAATCTCACAATATAGTCCTCTTTCTTGTGAATCAAATAAAGTCAAGTGTCAACTGAAATTCAATGAAAAGTTCCTTAAATTCCATAGATAGAAAAGCTGTGTAAACTGTAGGTATGAAATAACTACTCGTACAGATACTTGCTCAAATGGCTATAGGACAGTGAAGAGAGCAACAAGCAGTTGACTCAGACAACTATCTATTTTAGATGAAATACGGCCATTGTGCCTTGGTAAATGTCTCTAGATCTGCTTTCAAAACAGCACAGATTAAATCAGCTCCGAAATATGATAATTTAACTGGAGAGAGATCTACAATAAGTCCTGAAGCATCCCTACCAATAGCTGGGATAAAGCAACATGCCAGGACAGAAAACAACTGCTCCTCTTTCTCCAGCGTTTTAAAGGTTTTAGTGGTTTATGAAATCCATGACAAAACCCAAGCCTTGGCCTTGCACTGTGCAGTGGAACGAGTGGAGCAGTTAGAACAGTCTTCTCACCCATACAGGTAGACCCTCCTGCTACCCTCCTACTGTCACCAATTTTTCGTTGCCCTGATGTATTGTGCCCTTCTCCTCCCAAGTCCTCAGCACATCTGAGCTTCAGCCGGCCTCTGACAAAGCCTTCGCCATTCCTGCTGTCAGCACAAAGCATCACTTGGCCCATGTGCTAAGCCACCCACATCCGTGCTCTTGGGCTTGCTTCATGCCCACCTCCACTACCAACTTGTCCTCCTCCAGGTCTGCCCGGTCCCTCCTTACATCTTCTCTGCTTCAGACACCAGCTTACTCTTCATTTTATCCTCCCTCTGACCCCAGTCTTCACTGATCAACCAATCCCCTGGAGGTTCATTGCATTTTCCCCCAAGAGCAGTTCTACAAATGTGCTCCTCACTCTTTGCACGAGCCACCTTCCCTCCCCATGCTCAGCTCTCTCACATCTCATGCCCTAGACAGATGTTATGGGAAAAGACCCTGCTACAGTGGCTTCCCAGTAAGCCAAGGAGGAAGAGAGGTCTGGGAACAAGATGACATCTCATGTTGTCCTTTATTCTGGCCCTTTGACACCTCCTGCTAAAGACTTCATCTCCAGTAGTCCTGCCACCGTGGCTTGGGATGAGAAAAGTAATGGGTACAGCTAGGGTTGTCCTTCCCTAGCCCACCACCTCTCTCAGGTTCCCTTTGGAGCTAAGGAGTAAATAAATGCTCAGCTCATAACAGATAATCTTCTGGAGCTGACTGGCTCTTCCAGAGCTTCTGTACTTCTTGACCTAAGCATTGCTCTGCAGCTTTGCTAAAACTCAACTGATCACATATATTGGAACAGGGTGCCCAGAGAAGCTGTGGATGCCCCATCCCTGGAGGGGTTCAAGGCCAGGCTGGATGAGGCTTTGGGCAACCTGGGCTAGTGGGAGGTGTCCCTGCCCATGGCAGGGGGTGGCACTGGGTGGGCTTTAAGGTCCCTTCCCACACAAACCCTTCTGTGATTCCATGTATATGTATGGCTTATGTTCTTCCTTAGCTCATGCCAGCAGGAATGGCAAGAAACAACAGCTGTTGTCTATGTGCAGTCTGATTTCATGGTGCTTTGAGATCCAGGCACAGGTCAGCCCTCCTCCCACCTCAAATAGAGGTGCAATAGAACCAGGAAAGGTTTGGAGTATTACAGCAATGCTGATCAAAGACAGAGAAGGATATTTGTAGATGAAGCTCCTGAGTAGGCTGGGATTCTTCAGTTCGGAAAAGAGACAGCCAATGGATGTATAGTAGAGGTCTTCCACACCAAGTGGCTGATAGAGAGTGGACAAGAACTTTGAATTATTGGGGCACCAAATTAAGCCAGCTGATGGCATTTAACAAAACAACACTGAACATGATTCTTCACACAACCAAGATATTGTCACCAGGAGCTGTGGGACTGCAGGACACACCACGTCACAGAAACCAAACTTTTGCATGCAGTTTAAGGAGAAATCATGTAGATTTATGGAAAAGAAAATAAAAATGTTACTAAAACCATCAACACTACCTTGGGCTGGGGAAGTCCCTGAGCTGCAAATTCTTGTCATCTGGGAAATTTTTCAGGGGAAGAGTCTCTACGTGCACATTCTGTTCTTGTACTTTTCCCAAGGAATCTGCTTTTGCACAGTGTCACTGCTGGGCATGAGCCAAATTTGAAATTCGAAACGGAAAATTGGGAAAATTGGGAAACAGATCAAAAGTAAAATCAAATTACAGACGTGGTAAAAATGAAAGCGAGGGAGAGGTCAAAGGATCAGAAATATGTAAAACTTGACAAGAAGAAAGGCAGAAGGGAAACGGATGAAACTCTGGAAATGCCCACAGCTTCCTGACGGCATCCAAGTAGCTGGTGGGGGCTTCCTGGTGTAGTCTTGTCTGGAGAGACAATAGGGTCAGGGTCCAGTAGTTGGATCCACAGCCACCCGTGTTAGTGGATAGCAGCCACGCATGCTCATTTGTCCCATGGGCAGAGGCTTAGCCAGGGCAGGGGGCCACTGATGAGGAACCCAATGGCCATGTGAGCCCTCAAGGAGATGGACAGAGATAAAAGGGAGAAGCATCAGCAGGAGTGTCTAGAGGAGCTGAAGGATGGCTTGCAGCCTTGAAGTAAATGCTCACCAAGATCTGCTTCTCACCACAAAGAGAAGCTGTGTCAGGGGTGCTATGAATGCACTGTGAGCACATCCACCTTCCCCACGCCATGGGGGATTTTCCAACCTAAGACCCTGTCTGGACCCGATATAAACTGAAATCCTAGATTTCCACCTTCCTTTGCTAGTGAAAGGTCCTGCTACTCTATGTCTGTGCAGCACTCCAGGACAAGGAGATGGAGTGATCAGATGTTCTTCAGACCCAGTTCAAAGTGATCCATCTTGGTGTCACCTGTCCACATAAAATGGTGTGTTGGGTCATCCAGGAAGGCTGGTGAGACTGAAGTCCAACAGTGAAGCATGAAGAGTCAAAATGGGGAGTCAGCAGAGACTGAACTGCTGTTTGATTATTTTTTTTTTAGTAGGGCCTATTGCAACAGGGGTAATGGTTTTAAACTAAATGAGGATAGATTCAGACCAGATATAAAGAAGAAATTTTGTATGATGAGGGTGATTAAACACTGGAACAAGTTGCCCAGATAGATGGTAGATGCCCCATCTCTAGAAACATTCAAGGTCAGGTTGGTCAGGTAAGGCAGCAGTCCTTACCACTCTCTTGCACAGGCTCTTTTTTGCCATATTCTGCATAAACTGGTCCATGGAGAGATCTGTGGCCACCAAGCTGGTTGCAGGTGGGATGTATGTGTACACCACCCTTGGTGGAGAGGCAGAAAAGATGTGGAGAGCAGATTCAGTAGTTAGCTGAGTTCACACCATCTCATGGAGCTTCCCCTGCGAACCCCCAGTCCCAGATCAACATGTGGCCTGGTGGCCAAACCCTTCAGCAAAAGCATGGACTAGGTGCTAGACCCCCTGCTTGAACTGAGCCCGGCACTGCTGGCATCCGACCCTGGGTGAGCTGAACCTTACCCAAAGCATCTTGAATTCAGTGCCATAGCCTTCAGTTTGGTGCTTTTTCCAGTTAACCCAGGTGTGTCTGCAGCTCCCAGGTGCTGCACTGGTGCAAGTGGATAATTTTGCAGGTATGAACAAATCGTTGCTTCCAAAGCACTTAACTCACACCCCATCAGTCAGGTGCATTTTGATAGGTGAGTCGGGTTTAGGAAAACAAAACCCAGGCAGTGCAGCCGAGCAGGGACTGTCCTGCCCCTTCCCCATCCTCAACAAGCAGCACCACAATTCCAAGCATGGGATCAAGTCCTAGATCATATTTGAACCCACGTAGCTTAACAAATACTTTCAGGAGTCGTGTTTTGAATCCTCTGGGTTTGCTTTAAACCACAGTTTCCTGGCCACATTGTGTGGGCTAGTAGCTAAAGTGCCCAGAGCTTCCTTTTGCACTCCAGAAACCGCTCAGTGGAACAACCCAGGAGAAGACAAACAGCAATGCACAGGAGCAAGAAAGTGATTAGGAGGAAACAAAGAGTGAGCGTGGCTGCTAGACTTGAGGGTTCTGAGAGCAGGAACAAACTACTGACAGCCTCAAATCAATCATCTGCTATTTTTCAGGCAAATAAATGTAAGTGAGGTAGAGCCTGGGAGAGTTAGAGGGTAAACACTGAGCTGAGATCAATAGACAAGAACAGAACAGAAATAAATTTGGGCTGAGAGGGAAGGTAGGAAATGTTAATGTAATGCACAGCCCAGTTAAGAGGAAGGGAGGGGTAGAAAAAAATACTATTTGAACTACAGCTTAATAAGAAACTAAAGAAAAAGCTATAAAAATCTACCCAAAAACCCGTTCCACATAGATCTGGTAATCTGGGCTCTCTCGGAGGATTTTTGTTACCTTCCCTTTGCAGATGGAAAGTCATTGCAGCCTGAACACCAGTGACTCTGGCTGTCTGAGAGGGAAAACTCTCCCTCCCAAAGATGGCTCGACTTTGCGGTCTAAATTTACAACCTACGTATTTAAAACTCACAGAACAAATAGCAAACGTGAGTCCTGCTCTAATTCAGGAGAAGAGCAAACTGCCTGGGCTGGTTTTTCTCCCTGTCCCATCCCTCCCTATGCTTCCGTCTCATTGCCAGCAGGTGGTACTGTGCCCCCAAGGATCACTCCAAGGCCTCCTTTGGAGGTGGTTTTTCCGGGAGAAATCTTTCCAAGCAATTGGGAAAGGTGCTCGCGATTTTTCTCTGCCCTGCCTACTCACCCTGCCACTCTTGGAGCCCTTTTCTCCCCGAACCGCCCTTGCCCCGTGCTCCTGAGATGAGGCGCGTAGAGTGTGAGGGTGGCTGCCTAAGGGGGATGTCCCATCGCTCCTCGGTGACACTGACCACACCGGGGAGTGTTAACTTGGATTTTGCTTCCCCTCCATCACCTGGAGCACCTCCATCCCAGAGACCTGGGGGAGATGGGGTGTGATGGTCCATTAATCCATGTTCCGTTCTTCCAAAATACTTGTCCTCCTGCATCCTCACAGCTGGGACACCCAAGTGACACGCCCTGCCAGGTACCCAAGGCCTTGGGGAAGGTGTTTTCAGGGATATCATCCGGTACCTGTGCTTCGCTGAACAGCACAGGGTGGTTCGCGGTGGGACCAGGAAAACTTCAACCCCCATCGTGAAGGGACACGCCACATTAGAACGGTACGTGGTCAACTGTGGCAGGTCCACTGGATGGCACTCTGTCCCACGCTCCCAAGCTCTCCTGGCAAGTCACTCCCATCCTGTTCTGCTTCTTCCCCAGATCACAGAGCAGGGAGAGCACGGGTCGGGTGCCACTGGTCTGCAGGTCAGCGGTAGTTTCTGCGCCGCCCGTGTTGCATTTGAAGGCAGTGTTCCTCTAAAATAAAGATGGTCGTTGAGAAACTAGTAATTGAGAATGAGGCTCTGGCTGCAAAAGTATGAGCAGGGCACAACACGCTGCACATCTGAGTTCTGATACACAGAAATACACTCTCGTGGTCGTAGAGGCAGTGGTCCTGCTCCAAAACACAGCAAACCTATTCACTTCTGTATGCACTTTCCATCAAGAACGGGATAATGAAACAAAGGTGGCACTGATGTAAACAGAGATTACTCCCCCAAAAAAGGTTATTTTTACAGCAGCTCAGTCCTCAGCTGTGATTCACCACTTAGCCCCACAAATGGGACACCAGGAGAGCTGAGAGGGCAATCCCAGGAGGAGAACATGTGGCTGTGGTGACACTGTGACAGATATTTAAGCCAGAGCAGCCATCGAGAATGATCTGAGGGGCCCTCACTGCTCTGGACTAGAACACTGTGGGGTGGGTACAAATAGGACTGCATCTGGGGGATGCTCCACTCGTCTTTTTTTGCCTTGTTTTGAAACAAGTGGATTTACAGGAATCAAAAGCAAGGCTCCGATAGCTTTTTAGCTCCAGGAAGCTCCAGCTGCCCCTGGCAATAAGACGTCCAAGGGTGGCACATTTGCCAAGCTACATGATAGGGAAGATGATGCTCACGCGCTCTGAGAGGTGCAAGTTCCTTTTATTTTTGTCTGAAGACAGCAGGCAAGAGTGTCCTCAGACACGGCAAAAGCACTAAGCACAGAGGAAGGAAAATATCAGCTGCTCTGCAAAGCAGGACCACGGCAGGAGCTGAGAACTACTTGGGAGGACAGGATGCACAGTTTTGTGTCCAGGGAGCAGCACTGGGAATGGGAGACATAGCCACCCAGGACACTAAAACCTGGCAAAGGCAGGCAAAAGCCTGTCTACAAGCACTTGTCCAAATAATTCTCAGTTGTCCCAACTGCTCTTCATTTGGTGGTATTACCTTCCCTTTGTTAAGGGCAGATTCCTCCTGAGCAGAGACGCTCGACACTGGGAAGGGGACAGCAGAGCAGACATCATTCAGCTTCTGGCGAGCGGGCAGGGTTCACATCTGAATCCCAGGACTGTGCCCACTTACAGGACAGCTTCCAGGGGACACGGGTTTGCTTGCACCATGCATAGTGTCCAGCTGGCCAGTCGCATGCCCTGCCTGCTGCATGGGGTCTGGGAGGACACACAAGCGGGATCTTGGCTTTGTAACCCATTGGTTGGATAACCTCTGTGAAGGTGTTCCAGACTATTTCAGAGAATGACAGAATGGTTTGTGTTGGAAAGGATTTAAGCATTTTGTGTTGTTACTATCACGGACACGAACTAGACTGAATAGTTAATTAACTTGTGAAGCAGTACAGCGGCATCACCAACTCATAGAAGTGCTGGTGTGAAGGAACCTCTGGAGGTCTCCAATTCAACCTCCTGCTGAAAGCAGGACTACTTCCAGAAGGTTTCCCATGCTTTTTTCTGCCTGAGTCTCCAAAACCTCTAAAGATGGAGATCCCACAACCTCTCCAGGTAATAAGATCCCTTCAAACAGAGTTCTGGGTTTAAAAAGAAACCCAAGAAGCTAATGGAAATAAACTGAGATCTGCACAATCAGATCAATTTCATCAGTCCAGCCCCCGCATGGACACTTTGACCCTCCAGTCCCATTCAGTGTGTGGCTCCAGAAGCAGCTCTGCTGTTGGGTCTGATCCAGAAGCACGTCACCCATCCTGGGCTCTCCCCTCTGCCTGGCTCCTGTCACAGCACCCAACACCACAGCTCAGCAGGAGAGGGGGAAACAGGCTCTGGAGTGATGCCCTAAGGGTTGGGAGGGAGAGCAGAGCCCAACCTCAGTCACCACCCCAGTGTCCCCAGCCATACCGGCTCTTTCATAGCTCACCCTCAGCACCAAAGGTCCAAGAAGGCCCGAACACCTCTGACAACACATGAAAAAAGGAGAATTGGGCTCTGTTAACCCAGTGGAGTCCAGCTGGCCAGGCGGTGAGAGCTGCAGGATGAGATATGCTTCTTCCCCAGTGCTGTGCCTGCAGGAGACTCATTTCCCTTGCTGGCACCTCTGCCTTCCCTTTGCCTCTTTGTCCCTTGTGTATAATAGCACCAAATGGGCCTGAGCAGGATTTTTTGCAGCATATTACACCAAGGACTGGAAGTGCAAGTATCCAGTTCTAACTCCACCATGGGGAAGACCCAAGAGCACAACCCGAGCGCTACAGCACAACTTTGGGGCTTGCATTACACAACTGCCACTGAGGGAGTCAGAGGAGGCAGCACGGTGCTGAATTTATCCTGTTCACTTTAATTCCTGGCACTTGGTCATCCAGACCCCTCCCTAAAGCCCAAGAGCTGTGACAAGGAAGAAAACTGTCTCCAGCTCTCTTGGAAAAGGTCTTCAGCCCCCCTTCCTTGTGGAGGCTGTTTCTTCGCAGGGGCTGGTGTGACGACAGACGGCGCGAGCTGTTTATCAGCTCTGAACACGTAAAAATTTCATAACTACAGAGGAAACGGGGGCGGTGCATCGCAGAGGGGGAATAATGGGCTGAAAGAGGCAGCGGTCTGCCCTGCAGGGATGGGTCCCCAGGGCAAAGGGTGCACAACTTGTCCTAGATTTTTTTTTTCTTTCTTTCTTGTCTTTTTTTTTTTTTTTTCCCCCTGAGATCTGAATGTATAATTGCAGGAGGGGACAAGGGGGAAAATGAGCCAAAGACTCGTAACTGCAGAGGCCGGTCCCTGTGAGCAAAGGGCCACATGTCTCCTTTTATCGCCAGCCATAATTCCCTCCTTGGCTCAAAGGCGGCTGTGAAAAGAGCAGGACTGGTTCAAACTTCCTTGGGGTCTCCGTGGCAACCAGCCCTGCAGGAGCCTTTTCTTCCTTTCCCCCCTTTCCTCTTTTGTTGTTGTTGTTGTTGTGTCATTAAAACTTCCCGGATTGAATCCCCACCAGGCTACTCCACAGGCACTGCTCCAGACCTCCTGCCTGCCTCCAGCCAGCTGCCCTTGCCTTTTCTCAGCCTCTGGACCAGCAAAGCTCAGACCCAACCCAGCAAAGCCCAGTCCAAACTCAGCCCCAGCCCACCCTCAGCTCAACAAAGCCCAGTCCCAGCCACAGCTCAACAAATCCCAGTCCCAGCTCAGCAAAGCCCAGTCCTAGTCCCAGCTCAGCAAAGCCCAGTCCTAGTCCCAGCTCAGCAAAGCCCAGCCTAGCTNCTAGTCCCAGCTCAGCAGAGCTCAGTCCTAGTCCCAGCTCAGCAAAGCCCAGCCTAGCTTCCCATTGGGGATAATTGTCCCATGCCCCCAACTTTGTTCCTCCCCAGTATTTTGTCTTCTTACAGTTCAGGCCAACATCCTCACAGCAATCAAGCAAAAACTGTGATCCTCTGATTCGAGCTGTCTCAGAAGGGTCATGGGACAATCCAGACCTGTCATCCCTGCTCCGCTGTGCCCACACACAGCTGAACCAGGCCAGGTCTGAGCAGAGCATCTCTTGTACCAAGCGTTTGGGCACCTGTGGAGCAGCACCGTGCCCTTGGCCGTGCACAGTAACGCCAGATCCAGCATGCGTCTCATATCCACTCTGCAAATGTAGCTGACAACCCAAGGTGCAAGAAAGACTGAGACCTGTGTCACCAACCTTTGGCAGTACCATTAGCACGGGTGATGCAGCTCCTTGGAGCCGTGTCAAAAAGAAAAATATATTGCTTAGTCCTGCTCTGGTGTTGTGTTGGCTGCACTGGACTGTGACACTTCCCTGCTGGCATCCTCCGGACTGGGGTGTGAGTAGATGGGGACATTATAGATGGTCACTGCAGCCTGGGCAGGTGGCAGAGGCTCAGGAAGGAGAAGGTCTCCAGTCCCAGCAGTGCTCCAGTGGCAGTGCCCACCACTACCCTACAGCACGGCTGACCACACAGCCCAGGAGATACACAGCATCGACGTAAATGCATGCAGCTCCTTTTGCTCCAACAGCACAAGAACTTGCCTACATCGTAGGGCCCTGCGATTTCCAGCTACAACACCATGCAAAGTCACAGCCTGCAGCAAAAAAATATCTGGTCTCATTTTTTACCATGTATCCTCCAGCCTCCATGATATTGCCATGACTCTGTTCCCTTTGCTCCTCATCCCTTCCCCCCGTCCCCAGGATGCATTCCTCCACATGTCGAGGTAGACAGAGCTATCTTGAAACAAGCCCAAGACCTGGGGCACAGTTTCTTCATGTGCTCAGCTAGTCCAATTAGTCAGATTTACTGCAGTTGTGAAAGGCAGCTCTGCCTGTCCCGCAGAGTGAGGCTGCCCTCAAATACATCAGGTGTAAAACTGCCCTTCACTGCGTGTTTTCAGAGAGACAACACGCGCTGTCTGTACAGGGCTTTTCATCACAGAGTCACAGAACAGTTTGTGTTGGGAGGGACCTCAAAGCCCACCCAGTGCCACCCCCTGCCATGGGCAGGGACCCCTCCCACTAGCCCAGGTTGCCCAAAGCCTCATCCAGCCTGGCCTTGAACCCCTCCAGGGATGGGGCATCCACAGCTTCTCTGGGCACCCTGGGCACTGCCTCACCCCCCGCACAGGAAACATTTCTTCCTCACATCTCATCTCCATCTCCCCTCTTCCAGCTNACCCCCAACTCTCTCAGCCTGTCCTCGCACGGGAGCTGCTCCAGCCTCGGACCATCTCCGGGGCTCCTCTGGCCCCGCTCCAGCAGCTCCGGGTCTGTCCTGTGCTGAGGACCCCAGAGCTGGGGGCAGCCCTGCAGGGGGGTGGGGACTGGTTTATAACAGACCTGTTCCCCAGGAATCTCTGGGACTTGCCTGGAGGCTGCTTCCCCACTAAGCAAGGCCACACATACCTGTGACCACGGATCTACACATGCTCCTCCACCCTCAGGCATCCACACTCGCTCACACACACCTACATGTAGACCATGTACATGTACACTGGCAATCAGGGCTCTGCACATCCTCAACCATCCCTCTCCTGCACCCTGAGCTACTGCCTCACATTGATGAAAAAATCACAACAACGTGCAAGAAATCCTCCCGAAACCTTTTCCACTGGGCATTAGCCTGCCCAAAGTGGCTTAGGTGAAGACTGAACAGAACCCTAAAAGTCGTCTGGAAATAATCTTCCCACTAAAAACCGATGGCTGATAGGACACGTGTCCTACTCCACCAGACTCAGATCTCCCTGTCCTTCGGCAGATAGTAGGGATGACTTGGAGTAGGGATGACTTGGACAGAAGAATAGAAGGTTAACCAAGAAGACTTTAAAGCTTCATCACAAGGACTGCCTCTTTCTAAGTCCGTTGCTGAAGCAGCATCCCCACATGATGCAATGTGGGCCAACGGGGTTCCAGGCAAAACTGTGCCAGTCAAACATAATATTTGTGTCCTTGTGTTCACTGAAGTCTGCGATGGGTTCCATTGCTAGCTGTCTGTGCTCCAAGTTGTCCTAGTCACTAAAAGCATGAGCCTTAGGGCTTCACTAGGTGATTTTTTTTTCTGAACATCTCCATGGCAAGATAGAGGAAAGATCTGAAAATCTAACCAGCGTTTGAACGGCGAGGTGCTAAAGGAATTAAAGCAGGTGACAGTGAAAGAAAGATGTTTTCGTTCAAAGTCTGTAACAAGTTCAGTTCAGTGGCACCCAGGCACTGACCTGAAGTGTCCTTAGAAGATTTCTGTCTTACTGGCAGTGGTGGGGGAACCAGCAGTCAGCATTTCCACTTCACATATTTCCTATGTTCTCCTGACCACAGAACAAGATACGTGAACAAAAAGGAGGAGAAAAACTAAGCCATGGGGAGCACCATTTATCATTCATCCTGCCCTTCAGATACAAGGACCGGGGTTCTAGTTGTGCTCATATGTTTGGTAACAGTGGTACTGTCAATAAAAAAATCTTTTTATTATTAAGTCTGTGAGTCATAGCTGTCCCTTGATGTTCTAGCTCAGGTCTGCACAGTTCCCTCCTGAAGGAAACAATAGGACACCCATAGAAACAATGAATTCCCAGGTTTTACAAGCAAGAAATACAGGGACTGATAAGGAACTTGAGCCACGAGAATCACGAGGAGTCATTGACTAAGTTGAGAATACAACCCAAGTTTCTTGAGTTTGGATATGACAACAGGTACTACAGCAGGTTACTCCACCAATGTTTTAAAAATGTAATCTTTTGTTTCTAAAAAAAAACAACAACAACAACAACAACAAAAACCAAACCAAAAAGCAAAACCAAAAACCAACAAAAAACCCCATGGCAGAAGTCACTGTCCTTTAGCCACAAGACCTTCTGGGATACTGCAACAGAAGTTTGGTTCAAAAGAGTTTCTACCATCACCAGAAGACAAAATATACCATAAGTGCAGGATTTCTATACCATGAGCTTAGAATAATTTGTGAAAAAAAATGAGCTATTTGCAGAATAAATAAGCCATAAAGTTATTCATAAAACACTAAAAACAATGGTGAAGAGTTTTGCCAAACTCTATAAGTTCTACTACCATAGGCTAAAGCCTGACTTTCTTCTGCTTTATACCTGTGTCATCAGCAAAGGGGAATTTAAAAAAAATCAAAGAGAAATACCATCATGATGCTCAGATGAACAGGTGAAGATCCATTTTCCTATAACAGTGGACACTTTTCCCCTGTGGCACCTCTCCTGTAGGCACCTAATGGCTTTACACATCACCACTGGACAGAACAGGCAGGAAAACATGAACGGCAACCTTCCTGCAACCCCGCGTAAGCCATGAGCTCACTTGGAGGAAGCATTAAAGCTTTGCTGGTGTAAACATGGAGATGAGGCACCTACCAGGAGTGAGGGGTGTGCTGGGATGGTCAATGCCAACCCAAACATTCCCAACCCTTCCAACCCAAACCGTTCTATAAGTCTACGATTCTACAATTCTGCGCAATGGCAACATGCTGGAGCATACCTCCCAGATCATTGGTGATGGAGCCCGTCGAGAAGATATGTGGAAATATACAAAGATGTTCCTGTCCAAAGAAGGTCATAAGTTATGTAATATCCATTGAAGCCCTTCTTTAAATCACTCTGCTCGAGTGTTAACGCAGGATTGCTGTTCCCAGGTGATGGCTGCCTTGGTGTGCCCAGACAACATGAACTGACATATGAAGAACCAGAAACAGCAGCAGAGGACAGTCTGCTAGAGCCAGAGGGAAGATAAGGATCTAGGAGAGGGGAGTTTTGGCCAAGAAAACTGAGGAACTAGGAAGTTTAGAGAAATGTTAATGTTACCAGTTGTAAGCTAGCAGCAAACACAACACTCAGAAACACACAGGATTTGAATAGTTTGAGATGGAAGGGACTCAGACAGCTCGTTCATGCTTTGTGAAAGGATTTCTTCTGCTCTTTACATACTTTTTAATAATGATTTCCTTTAGGACTGATGGCTAGAGCCATCAAAGGACTAGTTCACTATTTTATTCCATTTTAGATTCTAAGACCAAAATTAGGGTCTTCAACAATTTCAGTTGCTTCTAAGACTTGAAACCTCCTAAAGGACTATGGTCCTGAGAGACCCACCTCCTCAGTTGCTGTTTCTGGCCATGCCCAGAAGTGCCCAAATGTGCAATTCGACATCCAGCACCCAGCTAAGCCACCCTTCACCACCGAACCGAAGTCAATCTGCAAATCAAGAGCTCCGGTGCCACTGCTTAGTGCTGCACTGTGGATCACGGGTCTTATTCGTTCCCTCCCTTCCCCAACACACCAATCAGGCACCTAAAGCCCCACCGTCAGCAGCAGCCCTAGGTCATCCATCTCTTGTGTGTCTCTGTGCAGTTTGAGTCATCCTCTTCATGTCGCACTGACCATGGGGTAATTCCACTGAGGGCAGCTGAACGGCACCAGGAAGGGTTTGAGTTCCTGGTGTCACACTCATCAGTCTCTAGGCATGTTGAAAGGCATCCTGAGAACAAATCCAGGAGACTCCGTGGTCCTGTCACCTTCCCCAGGCATTCAGCTTCTTCCTGCTGGTAGATTTTGACGGAGAAAAGAAGAAAAGCTAAAAGAAGGAAAAGTGACAAAAGTTAGAGCTCCGAGGGGAAGGAGAGGCATGTTTTCGGTGGGATTACAATGCTCCTTTGCTGGAGTGTTGTTAGAATAAACCAAGGGATCCCTTCAGATGCCTTGGCAGCGCCGGTGGTTGAGTTTGCAGTACCACAATGTCAGCACAATACAGAAGGACCTTTATACTGACATTGTAAAGGCAACAGGACTTTTCTTGAGCAGCCAAACCTCTGGCTTCCTCAATTTTTTTTCATTTCTGGGCATATTGAAATTGGTCTATAAGAATTAATATTGCCAAACCAGACAGACCAATGTGATTGAAAAGACCCTCAGTAAATAAAACTGTCAGTCAGCAGCACAAGGAGGTATCTATGAGTGAAATTTTGAAATTGCACTCTTTTGGGTAACTGTCATTTGCTCTTAGAAATTACATTTAAAATTAATGTTTGCTGTAGAACTTATAAATATTTGTTCAGGCTAGCATGAAATATCCCCAGGATAATTTTAGCATGTACATATCAGATTTTCATTTCACAGCAGAGAAGACTGAAAGTAAGTCTGTTCATTCCACAGACAACATAGTCTTCATCCCCATGAGACAGGTCACACTCCTTGGTGAGACATGCCTGACATTTCCAGGCTTCAGGGACCTGGGATGATACAGCCAAAGACAAAACTGAAACCTGCCATTGCTTTTATGCTCATTTTTCTACCCATTTCAGTGGGAGAAACTTGGAGCCAAGAGTCACAATGAGTCACATGTGAACAGAGTCAGAGACAACAAGTACCTTCTACTCCCAGGATCTCACAGGATCACAGAATCCCAGGATGGCTTGAGTTGGAAGGGACCTTAAAGCCCACCCAGTGCCAACCCCTGCCATGGGCAGGGACCCCTCCCACTAGCCCAGGTTGCCCAAAGCCTCATCCAGCCTGGCTTTGAATCCCTCCAGGGATGGGGCATCCACAGCTTCTCTGGGCACCCTGGGCACTGCCTCACCCCCCGCACAGGAAAACATTTCTTCCTCACATCTCATCTCCATCTCCCCTCTTCCAGCTTAAGATCTCCAAGGATCTTCAAGCCAAAGCAACTGCGGACACAGTCAAGTCAAAGAGGACAACACGAATTCCTCCTGATGCTGGGACAAACAGTACGTGATGTTCAGAGCAGACAAAGAGAGCGAGGGATGGGAAGAGTTAGAAGGTGTGGGAACACAGGCAACTTGTGAACTTCATCAGACACCTGTCAGAGTCTATAGAGAGCTTTCCTTGACTTCGGTCTCCTTGGGACAACATGCTTTACCAGCACACTGTTCACCTTTCAAAACCTGTCTGTGGCCTTATCAGCCAGGCAGTTCCTGGGGTGTGGGTGCTTTAGCATCGCTGCTGTAATGCAGAGCTTCCTGAGGCAACACCGAGACCTCTGACCAGAGCAGAACAGCAAATAAAGTCTCTGGGGTTTGGGTCTGAGGGCACTTTTCCCCACTTGGCTGTCGGCAGAAGAAGCACTTTGTAGCTTGTTACTGGCTTGATTTATAAATCGAAGGGTCGAGAAATGGATGAAGAGCACTTTGTAATGCTCCCCAGTGTCTGATGGACAGGAACATCCCAACCACCAAGACCTTGATGATGGGAAAATCCTTTTTCTCTGTTGCCTGGATGAGTGTCCACACACGGCCCAACCAGTCATTCAATTCGGGTTCCAAAAGCTTTCCCCAGCTGGATTTCTGCAGTGTTGGAGATTGTTTGTCCCTTTCCATGGGATGTCAGTCACCTGTAGCATCACCTCAGACATCTCACTTCAATGTCTCCTTTTGCTGCCTCTTTAGCAGTTTGGCATTTTAACGATGGAAACGCTTTGGCTCAGTATTTTTAATCCTTATTCTGTTTGTGCAGCTCAAAAACACCCACCAACAAGAGGTACAAACCTGTGCAGCAATTTAAGGTCTGCTTTAGCTAGATAGACTTACAGGCTCTTTAGTGGCAATTCACACACTCCATGGCTGGCTTAAACCACTAAGTTAAACGTGCCTGTGACCATTCCCTGGCACTGGAAGGACACGGGACCGCCTTCATCCATCCTGCTAAATTCACTTACCCTCCAGAAGAGGTGGGTCACATCTTAAGGGTCTTTTTGGAATAGTCCCTGTCCCACACCAACCCCAAATTGTGATTAAAGCTTCTCCAGAGCTGTGCCAGTTGCCCAGGTCCGACCCATGCCAGGGTCCATGCTTCATAGCTGAAAACATGGACAACAGAGTTCAAGGTCTGGGGAAGGTTCCCGGGTGGTGTTCCATTTACTGGAACCAATTAAATATCTGAGACTCCAAATGCTCGTCTGAAAATCATCACTTTCTTAAACCCAGGTGATTGCACTCAGTAAAACACAGCTGGGAGCCAGGTAAGAGATTCACCAGGATAGACTCCACCCAATACACCCTTTGGGGTTTGAAATACTACAAGAGGAACAAGCCGCGTTTAACATCTGGTCCCAGGCAGCTGGAAAACCTGTTGGACTGAGCCTGGGGAAGCTTGGCCTCACAGTCCTTGCAGCAGATGCAGAGACTGATGAAGGGCTAAGGTGCAGAGTGAACAGCTGGTGGATGTCCTTTCCTGGAGGCATGATGGCCAGGAAACCAATTACAGCTTACGAAAACAGCTCTGCGCTCACTCCGTGTCTAAATACACTAAAATCTGTAAGAACTGAGAACTGAGGCATGAGGCAGGTGCATCCCAGTAATCAGAGAGCAACAAGGAGCACACTTGTACCCAGACTCAATATCAGAAGAAGGTCTATCACTTTCAAAACCATGAGATGCATTGAGCTGCCCAAGACAGGACCTTGGACCTCTGCTACAGCCATTGCTCTGCAATGAATTTATTTTCTGGCTACTCCTAAAGCAGCTCACGTCCAGGTGGTTATAAACGGGGCAGCTCCACTGCAGGCAATAGAGCTCTGATCGCTGAGGATGCTTTATGAGCAAAAGCACCTTTTTTGACTTCTCCCATTTATTTGTCCCATTCTCTTGAGTCATCCCCTAGATCTGCTGCTCTGATACAACAGCTCCTGTAAAACCAGAGTCTCTAGGCAAAAGGAAAATCTTTGTTGGCTCTATTTGCAACATGCAACCACTTTAGAGAAGTTCTAATGTTTATGATTTTTTTTTTTATTACATGTCTGATTTTTTGACAATATTTTCATCTTTCTGCATCCAGAGATGTACTTCACAAGAAATTCATTGACAGGACATCTTCCCGTCTGCCTGCTCCACTATGACCATGTCATGCCGTTCTTTTCTCAGTACAAAACCAGGCTGCCACTGCTTCCCCCCTCCATCCATCCATCCCACCCACACGCTTTGAAAAACCCAAGCAGTGCAGATTTCATTTCAAGTTTACAACCAGGTTTGCCCACATGGCTCACATCAACACTTCAAGAGGGTTTTTCTGCCCCTTTGGTGCTCCCGGGAGCTCTGCCTCCCGCAAGGGTTAATGTTCACCTCCCTCTCCATCTAAAGAATAAGTTGTCTATCTCACCCCCACCATGAGATTAAGCCACCCTTCATCCTTACCTTGCAAAGTCTTGGCAGGCTAAGCCAGAAGCAGGGTCCGTGCATCCTGGGGTTCTAAGTAAAATTTATTAAAAAAAATTTAAAAAAAATTTGTGAAAAAAACCCACCAAAAATCTCACTGCCCCAGTAAAGTCTCTTGCAAAGAGGGTTTGTCTGTGGAAGCAAGGGCTAGGAACAAAGTTGTGGGGTGGAGGGGGAGGAGAGCGTGATTGACAGCCCTGAGCTGAGACTCATCCCTTACCTTGGGCCATGCGGTCTGATTGGCTGCCTGCTGACATCCCCAAGCCCTGCACTTTTTAATAGACGCTTTTGGATGATCTACAGGGAAAAGGCTTGGAGAGGTGTGTTTCTGACAAGCCAGAAAGTCATCGGCACTACAAGGGACTTTGTTTAACTCTTTTTTTTTTTTTTTTTTTTTTTTTTTTTTNTTTTCTGGAAGGAGGGGGGATTCTTCATTTTCGCACTTAATGTTTTTCTGAAAACTTCGCTGAGATTTTCCCCTTGCACCAGCCTGAACTAATGGATTACCACCTGCTTGGACTAATTTTGTCTTTTCTCTTCAATGGCACAAAGGTCTTAGCCGGTTACCCAATTTGGTGGTAAGATTTCTCCCCCCCCTCCCGGCCCCTTCCCTCTTTCTATGATTGATTAATGAATTAATTAATTATTAGCTATGGGATTTGTGTGTGTGCGTGTTCCTTCCTTTTCACCCTTCGCCCTGCTGAGCACAATTGCATGTTTGATTCTGAGCAAAATTTCTTCGTATTTGGCTGGTAATTAATGAAAAGTTTGGGGGTTATTCTGAAAGGGCAATGTCTAGGTTTCCCTTTGCGCAAATGGAGTCTTCCCCACCACTCTTAATTTCTCCATTTTCGTCACTGTAGCAATAGGCATTTGTTTGGGATGTAAAAGGATGTGTTTTTATTTCCTTGTGCAATAGCAATTTTGTCTGTTGCGTGACTGTGTAGCAGGTATTTTCTTCCTTTCCATGAAAATGTGATAGATTATTTTTTAAAAAAAAATTTAATTCTATTTTCTTTTTGGCTGCTGCAGTTTTTGGACTTCTTTCTCTTCTTTTGTTGTATTCTGTCATGTGAATTTAGTATAGCAAACAGGCTGAGAACGCAAATGGCACCTGAGAAAATATTCCTTGGTAAAATTCCTCAAAGATGGATTTTGTGCTTTATAATTATGGAAATGTCACTTATTTTCTTGCACCAACAATAACAATTATTTTTTAAAATATTTGGTTATATCTTATAATGTGGCTGATGAGCAACCTGAGTTACTTATTTTAAAAATAAATATAACAGCATATAAATAAATATATTAACAAAATGTAATTGGAAGCACTTTAGAACAAAAAANTGGGAGTGAACTTGGAAATGGACTGCCATGTCTGGGGATATTTAAAAATCAGAAAGGAAAAGATGAAATTTTTTTTTTTTAATAATCCACTTATTACTGTGGACTTTGAGAATGAAAATGCGCAGTTCCAGTAGAGAAAGACCGAGAATACAATGAGAAGTCCACGCTCAGGAAGCATTTAAAAGCTACGCAGGTTCATGAAATGGCTAAATCACAGCATGTTTTCCTGGAGAATTAAATTATTTCCTCGCCCTGAGTGTAGCTGCCGAACTTCAGGACCGAAGCCTGGGGCAGGGGAGCCTACAGCATCGCTTTGATTCCTTACGTCCCTTGTCTCCTTCACCTCGGGACCAGCGTGTCTGAACGGGGGTGCGTGTGGGTTGCAGAACAGGTCAGAATCGCGTGGTTGGATCTAAAGGCAAGAACCCACATGGGGCAACGGTACCTCGCCGTGACATCAGCCCTCCCAGGGTCTCACCAGCTCCCGACCCGCCTCAGGCTTCGGTATAAATCGGGATTTAACGCCTAAATCAAGGAGGGTTTCGACTCCCAGAGCGAGGAACTGAAATCTTCTTGACAAAAAGGTCTGGGTTTTGGTTTTTTTTTTTCCCCTGTGAGCAAAATGTCTCTCCCCATTTTTTCAGGAGAAGACACTGCAGACAGGTGTCTGCCCCATGCCCTCGCCTTCTCCAAAATCCCTTCAAGTTCACCCAGAATGAAGGAACAGAGGACACGTAAGACACTAACACCAGAAAGGAGGAAGTCAGCTATCCACAGAATTCCATTCAATAAACCCACATCTTGGGTATTTTTTTAGAGATTCTGGCAACACCAAGCTGCTGGAAAGTCTCCGCTGCACAGAAGGGTTGATGAGCTGCCCCACGTGGGGTTGAGGGGTTATCAAAACCGGCACGGGGTCTTAGAGGAGCTTGAAGGGTGAGGGAGCAGAAGGGCAGAAATATCCGAGGCCAGGGCTCCCCGACTGCTCGGGCAGAGACAGCACTTCCCACAGCACACAAAATCCAGCGTCTCCTTCGCCCCACCAAAGGCTCTGAATGTCTCCCCCACGGAGCTGAGTTCTTAGGCACCGTGAGCTCTAGCATAATGTGATAGATACTCAAAAAGAGCATCCTCTTTTTGTTGTCTGCCTGATCCACTGGTCTTTAGGCAGGCATAGAGCAGACTTTGGGGGATGAGTCCCACTTGCAGGGTTCAATATGCCCCGCGACTCGGGGAGCGAAGCAAAGCTGGGGCTCAGCGCCAGCTGAGTCCCATCTGCTGGGCTCCTGTACCCCCCAGGCCAGGATGGACCAGAGGTCATTAGTGCTTTCTTATCCTCAAATAAACCCATCTCTGATAAATAGAAGTCCTTCGGGAGGACCCTTCATCTTGCGGGACCCCAGGACTGATGACAGATAGTGCCCAGTCCGGCTGGTCCAACCCCTCTGGGTGTTTTTCTACTGTCTAGGGAATGTTTTGGCAGCAAAATCAAAAAATCATTTCTGCTTTGGGGCATAAATGTGAAAAATGTTGATTCCTGTGGTGAGGAGAAAGTGTCTGAACGTGCACAAGGAAAAGAAGTGCAATGAGAACACGGGGTCTTGGCATGTCATTGTTGGGTTTAGGGGTGGCTGGAATCACCCAGCTGCTCCACAGTGCGGTCATACAATGCCGGCAAGTGGGACATCAATGTTAGTGTGGTGGAAGGGATAAGAGCAAAAAGATGAAGGTGCTGAGGGTTTGCTGGCCATCTGGTTGTATTATCTAGAGGGAGCATAACTCAACAGCAACTCTCCAGCTCGCACACCATCGTGTTGGAGAGTGGATCCTGCCCTTGGCCTCAGTGGTGAAACGTTAGATGCAGGCGGTGAGGCTCGAGCCATCAGCTCTTGGCACGGGGAGCAGTCTGCACAGACAGCATGCACAGGGAAGGACTTTGCAGTGCAAACACAGATCTGCGATGTCCAGGCTCGCTGGGGGCAGAAGGAAGGTGGAGCTGCTGGGCTGCAAAGCCAAAAAGGGGGTTTGCAGCCCCGTCTCTTTGATTGCAGCTCCCTGACACCGTCCTGTCCCCAGCCAACTACCCTTTTCCCAGGCAATGCCTGAGCAAGGTCCAGGGGTAGCGCAGACCATAGATGTAACCGTCAGTGAGCAGGGTGGTATTTTGCCAGAGGTCCACCCCTTCTTCACAGGCTTCCACCCCGTGACAGCAGTGAAAAGGAACAAATGTGGCACAGGTGGGAAAAGGTCAGCTAAATGCTGCCTGTGAGAGTGCTGACAGGAGGAGCTGGAGCCAACAAAAGCTTCCTCAGAGACGTGTCCAATGCTGCTGTTGTCTGGGTTACTGCTGCTGAAAGAGAGGCAGAGGAGGAAAAGATGGAGAGATGCGGTGAGGTCACGGGGACCGGGGACTGCTGCTCTGCCTGACCCTTCAGGGGTGGCACGCGTGGAAGCAAAGCGGGCAGGGGGCTGTGGCCCACACCCCAGCCCACAGGCAGCAGGCATGGGCCATGCCAACAGCCTTTGCAGGTGCCAGCAGAAGGGATGGTGGTGACACCAATCACACCCACCGTCACTGTTTTAATCCCAAATACCCTAACGCCAGCATGGATAACAGGACATGTCTGAGTCGTTGGGGCTGGGGCGGGGACCAAGGTGTGAAAGACTGGTCAATGCAGTGTAGAGACAGACTGGTGGATGGGCCCAGACCTTTCTGGTGATGTCCTGAGACAAATTAGATTAAAACCTCGCCCATGCTGTCAGTGTCAGTGCAGGCCAACAGAGATATTGTGGCCCAGGAGACAACTAGAAACTGCTCCCAGGATGCTACTACATGTACAGGGGCTGAAGAAGACAATCGGGGAAATAACTCCACCCATGACCCAAGAAGAAACACCAAATTCTCTCCTCTTCCATGAGCATCATTTTCCAAGGAGCCTTGAAAACCTCTGGGTGTCCCTAGCCTGGAGAGAGAAGCCAGATTTTTGAGTCATTGGTGTAAACAGGGAGTAAAAAATTCAGCCCCACTCCTCTCATCATTCCTCAAGATACAGTATTAATAGGTCACTGCCGATAACTGTGACTCTCACCAAGCGCATCTTCCCACCCAGCATTTGTTGGCCTCTAAGCAGATGACTTGGCAACTAGAAGAATGGCTTCGTCAGTCGTATGTTACTAAATTTTATTTCTATCCCTCAGAAATGTTTGCAGGGGAGGCTGGAGGCTTTGGCAGCTGGCTGAGTATCACAATGGCCTTGGGCCCCTAGGAAAAGGCAAACAGAAACTTCACAACATGTTCTCACTAGTCCCACGGTAGCTTCCTCATTAGGAAAAACGCGTGTGTGTGAAAACCATTTGTGTGTAGATGTAGGCTGAGGTGACATGCAACTCGTCTTCTTTAGCTCTCAGTGTCTCACCTTGCTGGAGTGAATGGGAGACTTCATTCTTTTGGAAGTCTTGGTTTTTTTCATTCTCTGAAGGTTCAAAACATTTATATCCTGTAGCCTGTGTTTTGTTACAGGCATGTGGCCCTTATAGCTTTAATCAAAAGGAATCAAATCCCAGCGCAGCATCACACTACGAGGGTGGATTTCCTGGTGCAAACCTATCTGCTGTAGTTCTACAAAAGAAGAAAAAGACCCCCACCTATAATTTTCCTACTGCTTAAGATGCAGCCAGTCCTGGGGAAAAATGACCGAGACAACGGCAGGGTTTGTCAGTGACGGAGCTGATGGCACTCACCGTGCAAGCCCAGAGGTGCTGCCCTGGCTCCTGGGCTGGCACACAAAGCCAAAGCACCTCCACCAGCCTGTGCTGGCACGTGAAGCTCTGAACTGGAAGAGCTGACGAATAAACCACACGTTGCCTTGTGCTGACGGGTGATGCTGCTGGAGGGGTGTTAACACCCACGGGTGGCCAGTGGGTAACGCCGCAGGCTGCTGCCCCGGCGTTTGTCGGGTGAAGCTCCCCAGGGATTGCAGCGAGGCCAGAGGGAAGGAGGAGAGATGCTGGGGTGACGTGTGGCTGCTCGTGAAAACAGCTGTCAATAACTAAATGGCCACAAGCATTCAGAATCTTGTGGTTTTAAAGGTTTTCTTGAGCATTTTCCACGGTCAGGCATGGCCCATGGGAATTTTCCACAGTCAGGCATGGCCCATGGGAATCCGTATCGTCCCCCTGCCAAAAGGGATGGTTTGTCCATGCCATGAAAGCAAGAGCTTTTCAAGCTGGAATTGAGATTCCTCATCTGTCCTGTACAGCAAACATACATGGGCAGCCCTAAGCATTGTCAGAGGAGAGCTTCTGAGGATGCACAGCCTTGTGAACCTCAGCGTACCCCAGGTCTTGGCAGAGCGTTAGCATGGCCAGGCTGTGCCTCTTGCTGGTTTTCTATCCAGTGGAGTCCTGAGTTCAGTAACAGCTTCAAAATGCTCCTAGAACACAACAGGAAAGGGCAATAAGTAATGTACGCACTTCCCTAAATATCAGGAAGTCTCATTCCCTCCAAAACTAACCCCTCGTGCCTCCTGGAGTGTCCCAGCCCCAGGGATCCCCTCGTCCCACAGGGCCAACGCAAGCCTGGAGCCGGATGCACACAGGGAGACGGGCTCTGACTCATGTATAAAGACTTAGAAGTGTTTCTGCCCTTAAGCCAGAAATCTGTTACCGTTCTTTTAATTCAGAAGTAAATTTAAATGGTCACAAAGAGCTTTTAAGAGGCAGTTTAATTGCAAAGCAATTGCCTTTAATTTGAATCCTTCATTAAAAGTAGCGTTTGACAAAGGGAAGCACCTGCCTAGGGAACACCACGCAAGAGCACTGGAAATTCGGGGGGAAATTCTGGCCACCCGGTACTCTTGGCTCAGGGCTGGCTGTGGGGTGTTGGAGATGCTGAAGGCCACCAAGCAGTGAATTCGCGTGCCAGTTGTTCCCCATGCTGGCTTGCTTCCCCCCTATATGTCAACGCTCACCTTGATGAGGACAGGTAGACACTTCCCACCCCACTGACACAGTTGTGTGTGTGCAGGTGGGGAAACGGTGATGGTGATGCCAGCAGGTAAATGAGTCTGTAGTTGTGCTCATCTCAAACAAGCTGAACAGCATGCCGGGTTACAACGGGAGGAGGAGTGTGGGCAGCGGAGTGAGATGAGCTGTCAGCCTCTGCTTGGCATTTGGGGCACCTCCAGTGCTGTGTTGAGAAGTGTTCCCCCTCCCCTGCCCAGCTCAAGAAGAATGTAGAGAAACTGGAGAGTGGACAGTGGGTGCTTACAACACGCTATAGGATCCAGGGCGCACGGCTTACCAGGAACGATGGTGGGATCTGGGCTCATTTGGTCTGGCCAAGAGGAGACTGTGGATTGTTCAACAGCAGCCTCAGGCTTCTTGAGGGGTTCTTAAAAGTAGTAAGAGTAGGAGCACTGTGTCCAGCTCCGGGGTTCTCAGCACAGGACAGACCCGGAGCTGCTGGAGCGGGGCCAGAGGAGCCCCGGAGATGGTCCGAGGCTGGAGCAGCTCCCGTGCGAGGACAGGCTGAGAGAGTTGGGGGTGTGCAGCCTGGAGAAGAGAAGGCTCCAGGGAGACCTTCCAGCACCTCCCAGTGCTGAAAGGGGGCTACAGGAGAGATGGGGGGGCTCTGGGTCAGGGGGGGCAGGGACAGGACCAGGGGTGAGGGTTTGGAGCTGGAAGAGGGGAGATGGAGATGAGATGTGAGGAAGAAATGTTTTCCTGTGCGGGGGGTGAGGCAGTGCCCAGGGTGCCCAGAGAAGCTGTGGATGCCCCATCCCTGGAGGGGTTCAAGGCCAGGCTGGATGAGGCTTTGGGCAACCTGGGCTAGTGGGAGGGGTCCCTGCCCATGGCAGGGGGTGGATCTCGATGACCTTTAAAGTCCTTTCCAACCCAAACCATTCTGTGATTCTATGACAAATGTGATGGAGCCGATCTTTTCTCCATAGTGCCAGAGAATATAGTAAATTGCAGCTGCCATAAGCTGGGACTTCCGAGGTTTATGCTTGCCTGAGGAGACCCTTCTTGCTTGGGAGGGTGATGTGGCTCTGACCCAGGTGCCTGTGGAGGTGAGGACGCTCCCTCCTTAGACACCTGCAGCACTCAGCTGCACAGAGCCTCTGGTACCCTGGGCTGGTGCTGGGGAGTGTCCTGCTCTGAGCAGGTCCTTGGACTAGAGATCTCCACGGACCCTCTCAGCCATCATTCCTGTGACCGGGATACGCTCTTTGCTGAGGCCAACAGCAGTGCTGCAAAAGATGCAAAGTGTCAGATCTTGGATTACTGAGTCCTCAGCATATGTCCAACGGGCAATGGGACCTTCATTAGGACCCTGAACACAGCAGCTCTCATCCAGGTGACAGCCCAAGGCTCATCACGGCAACGTACAGCCCAACACACGCGTGCCAAGGAGATGGTCACTCGTGTCACCCCTGCTGTATGTTACACATCTTCTGTGCCCGGGTATGAGGCATCACCACTCCAGCTAGGCCATGACAGATCTTTAGCGAGTGCTTTCTCGCTTCATCTATCCTGGCTCTGTCGTTTCCCGCTCCTGTGGTGCAGTCACCGTTCTACGGGGTGTGTGACCCAAGTAGAGAGGCAAGAAAGCTTCGGCCCTTCCTCCCTCCCTGCAGGCACAGCACAGCCCTAGGCAGGGTGAGCCCTCAGAGGACATGACTCTACGGTCACTAATCACTTCTGACTTTTAATTCACACTTCCGTTATTTAGGTGACACTCTGAGGGCACTGGATTTCCACTGTTGTCCTAGAGGCCCATTGAACACTGCCGGGGCTGGTAACCAGGAGGTAGCAGTCTATCTTCCACCTGACATCGGTGACGGGGTCTCAGTGATGCTCGTTGGGCCCTTCCGCTGCCAAGTCAAACAATTCAACATAAACTAGTGGCTGATTTTGTATGGAAAGGAAGGAAACTATCCAAGTAGTCAGTTTTCAAGAATGAAAAAGCAGATTTTAAATATTAAATAACAGAGATTAAAGAATTGTGCTGTGTATTGCAAATAGATATAATGCACAGCACTTTCAGTTGTCTCTGTCGTGTATTCAACTGAAAAATGTCTTCATCTGATGTGTGCTATAAATGTCAGTTTCTAAGACTCACCAGCAGTTCAGCTGCTCACACCTCACCTACTGTTCAGACACAGAAGCCGTTGGTCCATCTGCCAACAGAAGTCAACAAGAGAGCAGGACCCCTCTTTCATCATGAGAACCAAGCTGCTTTAATCAGTGTATGCTTAACATATAAAAATCGTACTCAGCTGGGCTAGCAACGCTATTGTTAGATATGTCTCACTGCTAACACTGCCTTACCCTTGCAGTCCAATTTGCATGACTTGTGTTGCTCCAAAGTAGTATCTATGGTAATTTGGCTCAACTCAAACCTGTTTGGAAATTTCTGCCAGGCCTGAGTGAAACAACCTAGGCACGTCCAGTAAGAGTCTTAGCAGCTGCTAGTTGCTGTCCTACCACTGACCAGTGTCTGCCTGGTTTTAATATGTGATGGCACATCAAATATGGAAACATTTTTGAGCATTAAAATAGAAAGAATTCTTGATTCGGAGTCCAGCCATTCAGCAATGTGGACATACACAAAGTCCTTGATGAAAGTCCTTTGTCTGTGCATCCAGCTCATAGCAAAGACTTTTTGAAGGTAGCTTCATGGATTTTTGGGGCGTCCAAATGGATATGATAATGTCTCAGGAGATCAGGTAAAACTTGGGAAAAAAAATCCAGTAGGCTGACAATCATTCTCTATTTCAGAACACTCTTGCACTCAGTTTCCTAAAGACAATGGCTCTAAATGGAGCTTGTAATGGAAATCATGATCAACCTGACATAGCTCTAGAAAGTTATGAGTTAGTTCTCAAAATACTAATCTATAGCAAGAGAGCTGTGATGGGATTTCTGTCCCAGAAAGGTCAGATCCTACTGTATGCAACCCACCAAGGCCCAGTCTGCTGCTGATCGAAAGAAGCTACTTCTCTATAAGGTAAACCTCCAGAAGGTCTGTCTTGGGTCTGATCTTGGAAAGGATGAAACCTCCTGGTCCCTGTCCTCTGTTGGTAGATGGAGCCAGGCTAGACACCTACTTTGCACTGGCTCTTGTTGGGATGAGACAAATTTGATCGTCAGCTCCTGCATACATCCATAATCTCATTCTTCTTCAGTTCCCAATAGCACTCAGTGGATCAATCAGTGATTTTCCTGAAGGATCTGAAATGGGAAGGATTTGTCAAGAACTTGTCTGTATAATCTACATATCCCATATGTATACAGTTACAGCTCATATTCCTTAAATTACTCAAAGTTTAATTTTATCCTTCTGTTGGCAGCTGCAACCTCATTTTTGCTGACCTGATCGGACACTCATTTTGTATCTGCCAATAGAACTGTTTCAGTATCACCCAAGTTTGTGGGCAATATTATAGCAATACTGGATGTAGTGAAAAGATGCTGATACCAGGCTATATTATTTAAGGTTGTTTAGTTTAAATTTTCAGGGTAAAGGCCATATCCAGATGGGTCACAGGCTGAAAAACATTGTGTTATGATTAGCACTTAGTGCAATTTTAACTCTATCTGTGCATTGACTGCGCATGATTTACAGCTCTTCCGATGACAATACCTGAAAAGAAAGCTTAGGAACAGGCCTGTCTTAACAGTCCCCACCTCTTCCAGTCCAGGAGCCCTCCGTTTCTTACCATTTACTTTGACTAGGAGTAGCCAGGACTCCTCAAATACTCTAAACTAACCCCAAAACAGAAGGGATTTGCCATCCACTGGGTAAGACAGCGTTGCTTTACAAATATATCCCATCTCCCTTGTCTACTATACTACCCTAGCTAGAGGATGCCTGTTTTCACACCATGCGTCCGTCCAATGTGTTTAGTAGAGAGACAGGCTAGTGCTGATGCAGGTTAGTCAAGAAAACCTCCACTGTCACCTAAGAAACCATGAGCGATCCTTGGCTGCAAGGGCTTCTGCCGCACAGGCTTGAAAAATGTAATATTCACCCTGTGAAAACAAAAATGTGGATCACCAGGACTGTTAGTGTAGCTGCTTTGCAGCCTCTGAACACATGAAAGAACTGTGCTTTGATAAACAAATTTGCCACAATAAAGGAGCCAAACTCTAATTCCTTTTCTAAAGATAGGCTTCCTGATTTGCTAATTTGCTAATTTGTCTTTTTCACAATTCTCAGAACCTCTCTGCTTTTAATTAACCCTACAAATCTAATCAAGTC
The DNA here is from genome assembly GCA_013400615.1 of Syrrhaptes paradoxus. Taxonomy (NCBI): domain Eukaryota; kingdom Metazoa; phylum Chordata; class Aves; order Pterocliformes; family Pteroclidae; genus Syrrhaptes; species Syrrhaptes paradoxus. The sequence goes on from VZTO01020418.1 coordinate 111,234, forward strand.
TAACTGGCACTTTTCCCAGCGCTTACACCTTGCATTTTTGAATGAGGAACACATTCCCTGAGCCCCTCTAGCATCCCATTGGCTCAGGCACCAGAGATCTTCCTCCACCTTTCCAACAAAATGACCTTCCAAGTTTAAAACAGAACGGGTTGGTGTTAGGCGATAATTTTTTTTTTTTAATTCTCTTCTCATTTTTTATGTCTCATAGTCATCCAAGTTTCCTGCAGTTACTTTCTAGCAATAGTGAAGAATTATAATTAAGAAATTAGTGGTAATCCTTGAAAACTGTCACAGGGGCTTTCCCTCATCACTGATCTTTGTTTTTCACCTGGTTTCCTAATACGTGCTTCCCATGATTGCTGATGTTTTCAATAGTTGTTTTTTTCCTGTTCTCATTGTTGCAAAAGATTTTCAATTGTCTTTTAAAATTCTATCTGATTATTGTATTGTCTCTGCTCTGACCTCTTTGGTAACAACCAAATGTCCTTTAGGGACATTTTTAACGAAAGTTAAAAGGAAGTTTTTAACAAAATCCACCTGATTTCTGTTTGACACTGGCTTATGTCATTCACTGAGTTACAGTTATCCGTGTATTTTCACTTTTCATTTCAGTTTGCTCTTTTTTTTTCCTGTAAATCTCAAAAAAATAAGATCACTAGAAGGCAAGACCTCCTCTATGGTTTTTGTGGGTCATGGCCTCTTGGTTCTCTTTGGTTAAGTGAGAAAGCCGAAAGAATCTGGGAGCCGATCAAAGCCCTTACAAAAAGGGAGCCTTTGCCTCAAACTAAGGCCACAGTGGTGCAACGTTAAGGATCACAATTTTGGAGACTTAAGTTCTACCAAAACCCCTGAAGGAGTCACACCCCCTATCTTGTGGGGCCATGTCTTCAGACTTCACAGTCTACCATGGTGTGCTGGTTTGGGCTTGGACAGTTAATTTTCTTTGTATTAGCTTGTAGAGGGCTGTGTTTTGGATTTGCACTGAAAACAGTGCTGTTAGTACAGGGATGGTTTAGTTATTGCTGAGCAGTGCTTACACAGGGTTAAGGCCTTTTCCACTCCTCACCCCACCATCGAGCAGGCTGGGGGTGCACAAGAAGTTGGGTGGGACATAGCCGGGACAGCTGACCCCACCTGACCAAAAGGATATTCCATACCATATGAATATATATTGAGCCATTGACCACAACCCTTTGAGTGCGGCCATCTAGCCAGTTCCTTATCCAGCGTGTGGTCCTTCCGTCAAATCCACGTCCCTCCAACTTAGAGACAAGGATGTCATGTGGGACTGTGTCAAAAGCTTTGCACAAGCCCAGGTAGATGATGTCAGTTGCCCTTCCTCTATCCACCAGCGCCGTGGCTCTGTCGTAGAAGGCCACCAAATTCTCTGTGAAAGAATATAAAAAAATAAAAGCTGGAGAAAGAAGAAGGAAGAGGGGAACATTCAAAGTGATGTTGTTTGTCATCCCAAGTTACCATTATGCATCATGGAGCCCTGCTTTCCTGGGGATGGCTTAACACCTACCTGCGATGGGAAGCAGTGAATGAAGTCCATATTTTGCTTTTGCTTGTGTGCGCAGCTTTTGCTTTACCTATTAAACTGTCTTCATCCTCAACCTATAAGTTTTCTCGCTTTTACCCTTCCGATTCTCTCCCCCATCCCAACTGGGCAGAGTGAGTGAGCAGCTGTGTGGTGCTTGTTGCTGGCTGGAGTTAAACCATGACACACAGACAGTGGTTTCACACCTTGGGGTGACCCTTATTCAACATTTGATCAGAGAAATGAGAGCTTGTAAAAAGATACTAGAAGGAGAATTAGGAACAGCCAGACAATAGGCAGACACACTGGTCATAGCACTATCATCTACATTTAGTCCTTCAAGTTCTTGAAAATCAGCATTTTATACCCAGAGAACACAGGTGAGTCTTCCCAGATGTTCAGAACTGATGTTCCTCCATCTAACGCAGCTGTTCCCAGAGCCAGGGAAGACATGGCATTGCCATGGGGGTGTCTCCCACCATACCACTGGTGCTAATGCTACCCCACTTACCTGCACTGCAGTAACTACTTTTGTTCAGTTCAATCCAATCCTGGCTCAAAGGATTGTAGTTACATTCATAACAAAATGATCAATGCAGTATCCATGGTCTCGATGGTCAAAGAGTCTTGAGTTTTTGGTGTCCAACCCTGCCTGAGTTTTAGCTGTGCTTCTCTCCTATTCCCTTCAGCCCAGCAGCCCTGTAATCCAGCACCCAGAAAGCTGGACTGTGAAACAAGGCTTGGTGACAACTGGTGAGGCTTCTCCGTGGATTAGGTTTTGGTGGAGAAAACACTTGAGTTCTACTTTGAGCTTTGAGATCTTGGCTATTAAGTGTGCGTTGGTTTTGCTGCATGGGTGGAAACCACACACAAACTGGAAAAACATCTTTCTGATGTGGTTTTGAATATTGTGAATTCAAGGCTTGCTGGTAACCCATGAGAAATGAACAACTGGATGCAAAAAATCTCCACTGAGTACTGGAATGACTTACATTAGAAAACTTTTCTGTAGGAAAGGACGTAGATGTTCAAACAACATTTGCTTCAGGGTTGTGTTTTTAGCCTTTGCTTCTTGAGTCGTATCAGGCTCAAGGGTATCGCTAATGAATTGTCAGTAATAAGTCAACAGCTCAGTTCTGCCTGGCCTTGCACATTATATCACCTGGTAGAGGGTCCTCATCCCTCCACTCAGTTCCCCAAGGATGCTGTGGACTCGGTTAAGCTCAGTATAGCTGGTATTGTCCAGAAAAAAATGTCAGATCCACAACCATAAAAAATAATTTTCTTGGCAATAAACAAACCTATAAGAAAAGGTATCATTCTTCAGATCGATTCTTCTTTAGTCCTGACCAAAAACTCAGGGAGGAAAGGATATTTCCCATGATTCCAAATCAAATTATTTGTTTAAAAAAAGATGGGAAAAATGATTTTTTTACATTAGTAAGGAGTTGGCAGTAGAGTTTTGCAAGGAAACACGCTGTTCAGCATATTGAAAAGGACTGCAGCGGGGGAACAGTGATGTGATGAAGTTTGCAAATATAACACATAAAGGTGACCACAGAGACAGGAATGGATAACGCTCAGTGGATAATAAAAAGGCAGATTAATTGCAAATGACTGTGGAGTAATGCAAATTGGGAAACGAATCCCCAGTCTGCACAACATCGATATAGGTTATACCTTCTATTACAAATCACCTTGGAAATTGACATTATTATGAACAGTTCTTTGCAACTGGTAGTTCAGTGCTCACTAATCAACATGTAGAATTTTACGACATCGACAAGCTTTGCACCTTGCTGCTCTCTCCCTTGCCCAGATTTCTGGGACTATGTTGTTTGAGAGGTGATAGAAAAGGTCTGCTAGGAGCTGCTGCTGGATTTGTTCTCAAAACAAAAAACATCACCATGTCATTATTTCAGTCCAAGGCTCATGCATCCTGAGGTCTATGTGCAATCTGTTCATTGATTCCCTAAAAATGTTATACAAAATGGGAAAAACACACAGACAAGCCAACAGTGACAGGAAGCAGAAGGGTTGAATGCCTTCAGATGAGGAGACAATGTTTAGATTTGCAGCTTGGAGAAAGACAATTACAAGTGAACACAACACCGATCTTACAGATCATGAAGGATGACAAGAGTGTGCCTAGGAAAAGATGTTTATTTCTCAGGATACAAGAACCTGTTGGGGGTTAACCCAGGTAGGCAGCCCAGCACCCCACAGCCGCTCACTCCCTGCTGGTTGAGATAAGGATGGTTTAATAGGTAACTCAAATGCTGCACACGCAAGCAAAGCAAAATAAGGCATTCCCCGAATTCCCTCACTACTTCTCATCAGCAGGCAGGTGTTTATTAGGGCTAAAAGCAGGGCTCCATCATGTGTAACATGGTGACACAGGAAGACAAACGCCCTAACTCCTAACATCCCCCCTTCCTCCTTCTTTCCCCAGCTTTTTGGTATCATCACACAGTGGGGTCTCTTCAGTGTGAGCCACCTCCCCCGCTGATGCTTCAAAATTTCCACCTTGTGGCCAGTTCACAATCCCTTCCAGGATTCCTGGGTCATCAGGGTTTCCCATTCAAGGCGTTGTGTGATCAGTGTGACCAACTTACTCCGTGTAGCATCAGTTGCAGAGTGCATAGAGAGGACCAACCCTTTGAGTGTCCAGCCCAACACAAGCAATAGAGGTGCCAAGAGAAACTGGGCTTCAGCACCCACTGCCTCTGAAGTGGCTCAAACCCCTTCATATGCTGCTAATATCTCTTTTTTACTGGAGGATGTAAAGCACACTTCTCACATTTTGTCCTGTCTGTGCTGGCCCAAAGGCTCCTGCACAAACTATCTCCTGTTTAATTTGTTCAAAAGTTTGTTGCTGCTCCTCAATGAAATTATTGGCCCTTGGGTTCAAAGTGAACTGAGAGAAGTGTGTAATTACATTGTGGAACTTGCTCCCAGAAAGCACTGTGGAGGCTACATATACCATGGGGTGAAATGTGGCTCGGGGAAAATCGCTGAGAATCACTCCACTGGTGTGAGAGTCCAGAGCTCAGCTTCAACTCAAGAAATCCCACAACCCATCACTGCTGGGACCTGCACATACTGGGCAAAGCCATCTTTTACCCTGGCCTTGTTTCTCATGGTGTTTTTCTACAGAGCTGAGATTACTTGTGAAGGAGGCAGAACACTGGCTACGCTGACCTTTGGAGCAGACCCAGTGTGCCAGCGGGTTCAGTGTTTTCTGCAGTATTCACGGCAGTTGGTGTCTCACACCTTGCTGGAGCCCAACACCCCTCCTCTGAGTGCTGCTGTGCTCTCCATGGAAAGAGCGCAGCAGAGGTGCAATTCTCCACCATCATAAACCACCAAGACTAATTCTAGATCTGGTTTCTGTAAGATTTAATTTGGCTTTTCCATGTTGTATTTGACATAAAACACTTCAAGATCCAGTTATAGAATCATAGAATGGTTTGGGTTGAAAAGGACCTTAAAGATAGAGTTCCAACCCTCTGCCACGGCAGGGACACCCTCCACTAGCCCAGGTTGCCCAAAGCCTCATCCAGCCTGGCCTTGAACCCCTCCAGGGATGGGGCATCCACAACAGTTCCCCCCGATGAGGCAGAACTAGGTGCCCTAGTCCCAGCTGTACCGCCCAGGATGGGCAGAGCCAAGCTCAGCGTGAGACCACGGCACCCACTGCTTCCTTCTAGGCCAGGGCACATCCTTCTTGGGGTAACCTCAGGCTGTTTACAGGAGCAGAATCAACCCTGCTGTCTTCAGTCCTGGTCTCAGTGCACAGTGAAGGACTCTCCAAAGAGAGGCAGCCCAGGCATCCACCTCAGATCACACTCCAAGTTATGGGACAGCTGGGTGGACGCAGTAATTCTCATCCACAGCATTAAACTGGATGTTCCCGTAATATCTGAGCGTTGGGCAGATGCTTTTCAGTGCCAAAGTTGGTGGCTCACGGTAGGTGATTTCCAGACAGCTGGCACTAACCACTTATTGACGTTAGCCACCACCAAGGGCTCTCCAAAGCCACACCCCAAACTGGAGGCATGTGCAGAGGATTTGGCTGGGCAACAGGGATGTCCAGCATCCCCACTGGCCTGGCTGGAGAGGTCTCTTTTCCTTCCCTTGATTTCTGTGATGTTCCATTCCGAACTGAGTGTCCCATCACCTCCTTCTCCCTGTTAGGAAATGCTTCCCTCCATCCATGCCAGCTTTGGGGAAGGAGGCAGGAAAAGAAGGTGAATCCCTTTGCTGGGAATGACTCGCAGGCAGGGTTGGCAGTGGGAGGGATGGTGAGGGGACAGCAACTCTGACAAATGAGGTGGCCTTGGTCACACGCGGTGCATATGCAAAGTGACAGCCCTGCCCGGACTCACCGATTTGGAGGGAGCAAGCCTCCAAACAAATTTCAGCGTCTTGTCTTTGCAGGGAAGGTTTTGCAGCACTGAAAATCTTGCTGCGTTTATTGCGGTCACAGCCTGGAAGCCTCGATTTGCATATGCAAATCATATGCATTTATGTAAATTCCTGGGTGAATAATATCATCACAGTCCCCGCAGAATAGATCCTCTCCCGTGGCAAATCACTTGACTGTGTTTTCTAAATGGAGAGTGACATTGCTTTGACCAGGCACTACTGAACATAACATTTATATCTGATACACGGAACAATGAGGGAGCCCAGCTCCTGGACACACACCCTTGTCAGCAACTTCATCCCGGCTGCGTTCGTTAGGGAGAGAAGCAGACTCCAGCTCCCAAGCCCTGCCCCCTCCCACCCCATCCTTCCAGCGTTTGCTGGCAAATAAGTCGGAGCCGAACAGTGTGCGATGCCAAGACAAAGGGGTGGAGGCAGATGCCAAATCACTTTCAAGCCCATGACAGAGCCCTGAGTCACCCAAACTGGAGCAGCTCTCCCCGAATGGGCTCCTCTTACAAAAGTGCTGTTGCTGCAGCAACACTAATCCACACGCCAGTGGGCAGAGGGATAATGGGAGGGATGCGGCAGGAGATTCGTTTGCTCAACGCCGTGCTCAGACAAGGGGAAATCAGAGTGAACTAGAGGGATCTGCTCGCCGTGTTTTGAAGCCCTTTGTTGCGGGGACTCCTCAGGCAAAGGGCTGCTGATGTTAGAGGGAACCGGTCTCGGTGCAGGCAAGTGGCTCAGGTCTGACTCCGCTCTCTGCTCCCTGTCTGGGCAATCTCACAAACCAAGACAGAGGGGGACTGGACAAAGCTGCCTTTGCTGGCTGGGGTGGGAGAGGGACTTCTCCACCAGGCCACCTGAGGCCCTACAGTCTCAGCTGGACCATGCATCACACCCAGCCTGGTCTAAGGAGCTTCTAGGTTCCTGTCCCCGACTCCTCCCTAGCAATCACTCATGTCACCAGCAGGCTCCAAGGCCACTGGTGCTACAGCAACAACCCCTCTCTGCACACCCCTCCTGTGCTGCTCAGCTCTAGGGACTGCTTTGCTCCCACACTGCGCTAAGGACGGTGCTTTAGGGACAGGCAGGCAGTGTGGTCACCAGCACCAGAGCCTGGTAATATGAGAAACATACACAAATGTGAACACTGGTGGATTGGGTCAGCTCAGGAAATACCTGAGGAAGTTCACAGAATCATAGAACCACAGAATGGTTTGGGTGGGAAGGGACCTTAAAGCCCACCCAGTGCCACCCCCTGCCATGGGCAGGGACACCTCCCACTAGCCCAGGTTGCCCAAAGCCTCATCCAGCCTGGCCTTGAACCCCTCCAGGGATGGGGCATCCACAGCTTCTCTGGGCACCCTGGGCACTGCCTCACCCNTGACCATTTGGATTTTCAAATGATGATGTTGGATCATAGCACCCAAATTGGAGACAAGAGGATTTCTAGGCCAGGTGTTAAAAGAGCATGAGGTTAGGAAGTCCGAGTTTGTTCCGTTTTGGTTCAACCTCACATAACTTTGTAATTTTGAGATTCTGCCTTGACAATTCCCACTTCAGTAGTGACCAGGAAGGACACAGGGAGGAAAGAGATGGGGAGGAGGTTAAGAACTGCCCTAGCATTTGCACTGGCTCTGGACAGACAAAGGACAATTCCAGTTCCCAACTATCTAAGAAAGCTCAACCAGGACAACAGGTAGGAGTGATTGCAAGAATCATTGTCTTTGTGACAATGGCATTCAAACCATTTAATACAGCCTTTTTGTGATCTTCCCCCCCACCATGTGTCTCTCCATCTCCCGCTCACAGTGTGATGAATCCCAGAAGTTATCAGCCAGATCTGTCCCAAAATCCCCACAGCAATGCTTTTGGTCCTTCAGCCTTAAATCTATGGTGTGTTGCCAAAGATCTAAATAGTCATGGAATCAGATAGCTGAGGTTGGAAGTAACCTGTGGACACCATCTAGCTCAACCCGCCTGCTCAACGCAGGGTCAAACAGAGCAGGTTACCCAGGACGGTGTCCAGCTGAGTTATGAGTATCTCCAAGGACAGAGTCTCCACGAGCCCCCTGGGTAACCTCTCCCAGTGTTCAGCCACCCTCACAGGAAAAGAGTTTTCATATGTTCAGAGACAATTTCAGTTTCAGTCTGTTCTCATTGACTCTTGTCACTGGATACCGCTCAGAGGAGGCTGGCGGCATCTTCTCTACTCTCTCCCACCAGGTACTTACACACATTGACAAGATGCCCCCAGGGCCTTCTTTTCTCCTGGCTACACAGTCATGCGTCAGATGCTCCAGTCCCAAAATATCTTTGCTTCTCTATCAGCTGTACAGATGTTTCACAGCTCTACAAAGGCCAATGAGGAGATCATTTAAATGCTCTTTAGTCCCCTTACCTGCCCACACAATATTGAGGTTTGCAAGGCAGGGATGAATGCTCACCTGCTGGAGTCCTTTAACTCCATCCATCCCATGTCTCATCCTCTGTATCTCTTCCATCTTAACAGAAATGTCCTTTGTTGCCCAGAAGCTCAAATGCCACTTTACTCACCTATGTAATCTACCTGCACAAGCATTTGTGTGTGCAGAGATACGGGTACTGCAGTGGTACAGACTGTGGTACCACCAGTAGTGGGACCCAGCCCATCCCTGGGTGAGTCTGTTCACCAAGCATCATCATTTCTGTCTTAGTCAAACCCCTCCCAAGCAATGAGAAATAAATAGCACAGTGCACAACATCCAAGTACGCCGGAAACGAGGCTGATGGGGGTCTAACAACAGCCTACAACTACTCGTGGGGCAGTTGCAAATGTGATGGAGCCAAACTCTGCCCAGTGGTACCAGATGATATCACGAGGGGCAACAACTGGAAGTGTAGCTTGGAAGTTGAGGTTGGACATGAGGTAAAACTCCCTTTCCAGATGCCCATCAAAGTGAGGGGGTCTCCATCCGTGCGAGTTCGTGGGGTTCAGCTGGACAAAGACTCTGCTGCCCTGGGATGGTGCTGGGGATGGCTCTGCTCCAGGTCACAGCAGTGCTGGTGGGAAGGGACCCTTATGGGTTTGTATTCCAACCTCCCCTGGAGCTTTTCTGAGTTGCTTTGTAAATAGTGGACAGGGTTCTGGCTTTCACAGGGCATCACGATGGGTAAGGTACCTGTCCTTGTGCTAGCTTGTGTGAGAAACATCTCTGCGGCTTTTCTAACAGCATGTTGGCTTTTCCAACACAATGTTGGCTTTTGCTGCTTGCCTTTTAAAAAGACAATGCACCCTTCATGGTTTGTGCTTGCAGCCTCGTCCAAGTGTGGTGGGGATGAAAAGTCACTCCAAGCCATGTAAGCCAGATGCGTAGGCACAATTTAAAACCAAGTGTCTAGACCACATGTCTAGACTGAAGTCCAGAGAACCTCATGCAAAGGTAAACAGGTAAAACAAGTCAGTGGATCATGTTGTAAAAGTGCTTAATTGTTTCCATTTGTTATGAAGGGACCCTGAGTGTCTCGCTTAGGAGATGTCCATAATGGGGAACCTAAAGGTCAGTTCCCTAAGCCAGACATCTTTTTACTGTAAATTGATTGATGAGGCATTGATGGAGGTGAGTCAACCTCCAGTCTCAGGCACCTTCATGGAGTGCAATGGAAAGTAACCTCCCATAAGTGTCTGTTCTTCTCTATTGACTGGAGGAGGAACAATTTTGACAACTAGCTTTTGGACACCTACAGTTTGGAGAAATGCATCCACCACTAGAACAGCACAGCCACTCTCTGAGAGGTGAGTGCACCAGGCTTTTGCAGTGCTCATTGAACCATCGTATCATAGAATAGTTTCAGTTGAAAGGATCATCTGTTGGTCTCTTACCTGGAGGGCATAGTCAAAGCAGCCCCCTGACCATCGCGGTGGCCTCCACTGGACTCCCACCTGTATGTCCATGTCTTCCTTGTCCTAGGGAGCACCAAACTGGACATGGGATTCCACACGTGATCTCACAAGTGCCAAGTAGAGGGGAAGAATCACATCCCTCTGTATTCTAAACACTGTCTTGCTAACACAGCCCCAGAATGCAGCTATCCTTCTCCCACACACAGACACAAGGAACTCCTCTTCAAGTTGTGTCCCACCAGGATCCTCTGGTCCTTTTCTGCAAAGCTGCATTCTAACAAGTCAGCCCCCAACCTTCCTGTTGCATGGGGCTGTCCCACCCCAGAAGCAGGACTTTGCATTTTTTGTTGAGGTTCACGAGGCTCCCATCAGCACATTTCTCACCCTGTTAAGACTATTCCTTCCGAATACCTGTCCTGCCCTCCAGCCCATCACAACCATCTGCCAGTTAGACTTTGAGCCATTGGCCACTAGCCTTTTGGCCCAGTGGTCCACCCACCTTTCAGTCCATATGTTGTGTACATATTTAATCTGTTTTTCCACAGGAATACTGTGGAAGATAATCTCAAAGGTCTTGCTAAAGCTGAGATAGATAACATCCACTGCTCTCCCCCCACCACAGAGCCAGTCATCTCATCACAGAAAGCTATCACACTGGTCAGGCTCCATTTGCTTCCGGTAAACCCACGCTGGCTGTTCCCGATCACCCTCTTGTCCCTGATGTGCCTGGACAGGGCTTCCAAGAGGATTTTCTCCATAACCTCCTCTAGCTGAAGGTATTGTTTTCCCACATCTACCTGCTGAAGCTGGTGCTATTGGGGCTTCATTTTTTTTTCCACTTTTGCAAGATGTCAATCACATTTTGGACCATCACACGGGAGAACACAGAGCCAGCTGCAGCTTAGAGGGGATTTTTCATGACCAGCAGGAACATGACAAACCTGAAACACTTGAAGTGCATTTAGCAGTGTGAACAGAGACTAAGAGAACTGCACTGAAAAGTTCTAGTTCTCAGCAGTCCTGTAAGCTTCTGTGGATGAACATTTCCCAAACAGAAAAGTCTGCTAAAGACTTGTTCGTGTCTTGTGCCTTCTGATGCACTGGAGATGGCAACAGCCATCTGCAAGAAGTTTCCTTCTTCAGACAGGACCATGGAAAATTCACGACCAGCTCTGAAATACGCAGGATGCTGCAATTAACCTGAGCGTGGCTGAATTCCAGCGAGGACATTTGTGCGCTACTCGGTCTGCCTGGCAGGGACGACGAGGTCTGTGGGCCCTGGGAGGTACCAGTGCCTTGCAGGGATTGCTACCAGAAGAGTTTATGTTCTTTGATGTGAAATATTTTTGGGAAATGCAAATATTGCCAGTACAAACAGGCCCAGACTAAGACCCAAGCAGAAGTGGCTTGGGCGGGCGAAGGTTCATCTGGGTGATGAGATGGGTGCAAGGGCCAGGACATGTTGGGTGCTGGCTCTGACCCAGCGTCAGAGTTTCAGAGAACAGTGATTTCCTTATCTCTCCTCCTAACCTGAGTGTGGCTGACACCAGTGACAGGACCTCCTGTTCTCTGTCACTGACACCATCTTCACTTCTCGACTTTATACTTCAGGTGACTGCAGCTTCCTGGGTAACTGGTGGAGAAGAGCAGGTCCGGACGGGGCACCATTAGTCTAGTCCATGCAGAGTTACCTAGAGGAGAGGTGTCACACTCCAGAAAAGCTCCATTGGCATCATTGACTCCACAGAGAATTAGGGAAGAACTTTTCAATTTACGTCAGACAAACCTGCCCTCGAGTCCCAGGCAGTGCAATGCACATGGGCTTTACCGGATGGAAAGCCAGCTACAGCAAAGAATGACCAAGGGCAACCCTCCAAGGTCTGACAAAGTGCAGAAGGTTTGCACTGAGATTTTTGACACATGAACTTAATTCAATCTTGTTGGTTTATTCCATTTTTTTTTTCCTTGCCTCCTATAGTCCTGTAGGCATGGGAGGAGTTGCACTCCTATGTATGGATTTGCCACCCATCGCTCACATCCCTGCATCCATTCTGCCACTATCTTGCACAGTTTTCACAGTACAGGTTGCATCTGGGCTGCAATAAAATAAAATAGTGCCTCAATTGCCCTCGCTACGCAAGACCCAGGTGTTCTCCCTGCCACCGACTCTAGTTTTGGTTTTGCTGAGTTAGTGTTCTCATGATTTAGAAAGTCAAATTGGTTTTGGCTCTGATCAAAAGAGGTGCCAGACCAATACAAGAGAATGGGTGGAAGAGTTTTCAGCAGGGAGGACCTGGTGCTAGCAAAGGGAAGAGAGATGGAGCAGTAGGTCTGCACCCTTCTGAGAGGGGCAAATTGTATCAGGTACCTTCTCCCTTGGTGGAAATCAGCTGAGTTTGGCTGAGGAAATGCAAAGCCCCTAGAGGACACCTAACCTGAGCTTCAGTATTCATCTCTTGGGTACTGGAATTGTATTTGGAACATGGAAAGCTCAGGTATACCTGTTGAAAAGGAAAAAGATAGTGGAGGATGCTAAACGATTAAGTTCTCCATGAATGACCTTATTGGCACTCAGCTTTCCCCTTGCCATGACAATGCCCCTCTTTTCCCCCAGTACCAAGGCAGGAGGTAGGATGAACTGAGATAGGAAGAGGCCAGCTCTACGATGAGTCACAAAGCCAGAAACAGGCTCTAAGGCATCCTGGCTCCCTGGCACGGCAGCAGCCAGTGCGTGACTTGCAGCTTTCACAAAAGGAGAGTATCGCCCTTTTCGATGTATCTGTTGGTGGAAGAGCATCTACTCAGGACCGCAGTGTAGAGGTACTACTGGGGCACATCCAACCCTGATCAGAAACGTGACTTCTCCAATGGCACACAGCTTGTGTAGCAGCCCGCGCAGCGCTTCAATGACGCTGGTGCAGACTGTGAGTCATCGCCTTCCACAATGGTATCTCCATGAGAATGCAACCACCGCCTTTGACATTCAGCAACGTTAAATAAGACATCCAAGGGGAAAGAGGACAGTGTCATGTTTATGAAATTGGATTACTCAGCTCCCAGGCTCTGAGGGTTGCCTACACCTTCCCTCCTGGACATATTAAAGATGGTTTTGTACTTCATCGAGTTCTGGCCAAGCGTGTGCTCTCTTATCCCGTCAAGAGCACATGATGCTGCAGCCATTGCTGCAGGAACTGGAGTGTTTTAAGCCTCCTCCTTGTTGTAAATAGGATGTTAAACATGGAAAGGGGACAAAAGAGCAATAGCAGTGAGCTGAGGCAGTGGCTTATGTTGACAGTTTGATTAGTCTATTGGAAGGACTTCTGAGAGATTACTTAGTTACAGTGAGAAGGAGGGGAAGATTAAGACTTTCTGTCCAGCAGAAGAGGGCAAGACAATGGCTGGTGAGTGGGAATTCAGACCAGCAAAATGCAAAGGCACAAGTTTCAAAGGAAAAGACAAATGTCCAACACGTGTTGCAGATTCTTGAACACTGGATGTCTTCAAATCCAGCCTGTGCTTTCCTGAAAAGAACCGTTTGAGCCAAATGAATTCCTCACCCTTGGGGTAAAAGGATCAAATTCAGTGGTGACAGTACACAGCCCTGCCTGGCTTTGCAAGGAGGAATTTTTTCCCATGTCCTCTAGGTTCATGAAGAGGAAAAGCCCAGATGGCCTGTATCTTGCTGTGATTTCTGCCATAATGGTCCTCTGCACATACAAACAGTGGATGCAATGACAGAGGCAGGAAAAGGAGGCAGATGTGCTTGGGCAGCACTGGAGGAGCTTGGATCCAGCCGTAGTGTAAAGAGGGGCTTCTGGGAAACTAATATTCCTTATTTCCCCTCTAAACAAAGGTTGAACCCTCCATCAGCATTTGGAAAGATGCCCTTCAATTATCAGGTGACAGACATGGAAGAGCGTTGGAGTACTGTGTGTAACAAGTTTTGAAGTCAGATCAGTAATTTGCAACAGCATTGTGATAACTGCAGACCACACATGAATCCCAGAGCCTCTCGTGCAGGGTATGGAGGAAGGATACCAGGTTTCCAAAAACAGCTGTGCTGAACACCCTCCCAAAGCCTGCTGATGGCATGTGACGCTGAAGTGTCGCCCTTAAATTCAAGAAGCACTGAGGAAAGTTCCTCTGTCACCTGCAGATTTTTTATTTTTTTTTTTTGGTCCTACATCTGCTGCTGGATCTGCTCTGTTCCTTTCTGGTCCAAAGAGGCTTTGTAAAGAAACGTGTCCCAAACATTTTTCAAGTGCTCTGCCTGTAGCTCATGTTGCAGAAGCATCCACAGTCTACAAACACCAGTAGAAACCTGGGGGCTGCTCCCACCACCCCAGCCGACTGGCTAGTTCTCCTGTGCCCTGCAGTCTCTGTCACTGAAGCACTGAACAAAGAGGCAGAAGGAAGGTCAAGACATTGGCTGGTTGTTAAATAACTTAAATGACAAGTCTCTGCAAACAGGCTGGTGTGTTAATTTGCTGTGTCCAACCAGCAACAGCTCTCATGCACGCGTAAACCTGAGGTCGTTTTCTCCTTGTCAAAATGCAGTCTGCTGGTTTGCCTCGGCAGCAAACGCGAGGAACAGGCAGGGCTCACTGAAACGCTGACCCAAAGCGTGATTGTGCTGCAATTATTTTAGAGCTATCCTGTGTAGCTGTCGAGGCTCAGGGGTTTGTAGCCTTCACCATCCTCCCAGGAGCTGTGTTCTCCCATCAGCCTCCTTCTCAGTCTTGGGTTGTGTCCTGTCCTCCTCATGCAGCCTCTGCCAGCATGTTCCTGCATGATTGCCAGAGACAATGGTCATCCCACCAAGGGGATGGATGCTTCCCCTTCTGCCCCAAAATCAGAGCTTCTTACACCAGATCACAGCAGCACTGGTGGTAAGGGACCATTACGGGTTTGGAGCAGAGCCATCCCCAGCACCATCCCAGGGCAGCAGGGATGAACCCCACAAACTCCCATGGATGGAGACCCCCCTCACTTTGATGGGCACCTGGAAAGGGAATTTTTCCTCACGTCCAACCTCAGTTTCCAAGCAACACTTCCCTACACTTGTCCCTTGTGATATCATCTGGTACCACTGGGCAGAGTTTGGCTCCATCACATTTCCAACTGCCCCACGAGTATTTGTAGGCTGTTGTTAGACACCCCTCAGCCTCCTCTCCCACAAACTAAGCCAGTCTGGCTCCTTCCACCTCCCCTGGCACACCGCGGCCTCTCAACCCCTGACCATCGTGGTTGCATCTCTTGGACACTGTCCATTTTCTACACATCGCGGTTCACTAGCTGACCTGAAACTGGGTGCACAGTTCCCAGTCTGGTGTCACCAACACCCAGAAGAGTGGACGGTAACTTCCCTTGATGTGCTGGCCCCACACTGACACAGCCCAGTAAGTGGTTTGCCTTGTTGACATTGAGAGCAACCAGTGGTTTGGGTTCAAACTAGGCACATGCAGCCATCTCACCGCTAGGAACTATGAGTGAACCTTGTGCTAGGAAACAAATGTGTGTCCCCCCCCCAAAATTCACATTCTTTAATCAAGAGTTTAAAATCATTCTAGTGGTGCAAGGTTAGGGCTCTGCAGAGCAGGAGGATCTTGTTGGAGACATGCTTACGAAGCTACACTGAGCATTGACCAGCACAGCCAGGTGGAGGGTGGTGCAGTCTCCTTGGGCAGCATCAGCTTAGCGTGGAAACCTGGTGGTTTTGGAGAGCTGTGGATCAGGAATGGTTGTGGGATCAGAAGCAGCAGTAAGCGTGAGGGTTTTAACCCTGCAAGGGCTGAATGCTTTTCACCACAGTAATGAAGACATCCTTTGCAGCTGGACAGCTTCATCTTCTTTTCTGTGTTTCCTCTTCTTCTCAAGCCCAAAATTCCCCGAGTCTTTGAGCGAGAGCTCATCCACTCTCTGCACCTGCTCAGATTGGTTTCAGGCCGTTGCCTCCTCCTGTACCCGCCAGAGTGAGGGTCCTGGGGAGCTGCACATCAAGGAGGGCAGTGAACTCCCTCTGTGCATGTTTCAGCAGTTTCAGAGCACAGGGATTCCTACAACATGTTTTGTTCAGGCCAGACCCAGGAGTCACACAGGCCAGTGCTCAGCAAGAGTCAGGTCCCAGGTCTGGAGGTGATCTAGACGGAGGCAGTAAGTCAGTTCTTCCTACGGAAGAAGGAACATGGGTGTGAACAAGAGTCCAAACCTCATAGGTAGAGCAGACCTGTCTTCAGTGGGGAAAACACCTGGTTCCCAAAGCCTGCATGCTTGGAAACTTCTTTAGAAGGAGATGGTCCAGAATTACTGCCCCACCATGGGAACATCACCCTCAGACACCAAGTTTGCATCTCCCTGGCAGAAGTGGGATTCAGCCAGGCATCTCCCATGTGCCACGCACTCATCCAAACACGAATGCACTCAGTGGCAGAGGATCCTGTGGCCGCTCGACACATGTGGGTTCATCCCGGTACTGGTGTGAGCACCCGGGAACTGCCCCTGAGAATCAGTCCAGCAGAGAGAATTTGGGGACTAGCACCCTCCTACCATGTGAGCAGCACCAGACATTATATGCAAAATTCAGGCATTTGAGATGGTAAACATGACACAGATTATTTGGTAGGTCAGTGGCAGATTGAAGAAAATACATTTGAGGTTTAGACATTGAAAAAACTGACCACACTATTCATGTGTAACCCCTGCTTTTAGCTAAGAAACCATAGAATCATAGAATCATAGAATCATTAAGGTTGGAAAAGACCTCAAGGATCATCAAGTCCAACCCAACACCACCCAACTCACTAACCCATGTCCCCAAGCACCACATCCACATGTTTCTTGAACACCTCCAGGGATGGTGACTCCACCACTTCCCTGGGCAGCCTGTTCCAATGCCTGATCACTCTTTCAGTGAAGAAATTTTTTCTCATCTCCAGACTAAATCTCAATGGCGCAACTTGAGGCCGTTTCCTCTTGTCCCATCACTTGTTACTTTAGAGAAGAGGCCAGCACCCACCTCATTGCACCCTCCTTTTAGGTAGTAGTAGAGAGGGGTAAGGATCTCATCTCATGATATAAGCTCTGAACAAATGTTTGGATTTTGAGTGATGCATCTCCTCCGAACCCCTATCTGCCCCTAAGCATCATTAAACCCGCAGAATCTGGCTGCACTTCCTCAAGGGAATGAGGGAAACCGCATCCCACTGACAATAGTGACCTCTTTAAAGAGTGGAGGAAGAGGATAAAACACAAACAAGACAGTCCTCTTGAGGAGGGTTTCTCTGTTGTTACTGGGTGTCCTTTGTCACTTTGTTTAATGGTTCAAATCATAGGATGAGAAACACACAAAATGATGGCTGATATTCCCCTGAGTGTAAACACTCACAGGAGCCTGCCCGTGCTGAGCAGGGCAAGCTCCTTCCCAGCTACCTCCTACCAACACTCACCTTGATGCTTCCTTGAACCTCACCTGCCCTTTTTCCTTCTCTGTCTCTCCCTTTTTTCATATCACTGCACCCACTGACCCCCTTCCCATTGACATCTCCCTGGGATCAAATGCTCAGAGTTTAAAGTACCCCAGCCTCTGCCCATCTGTCTACAGATCAAGACTCTCTTGCCTCCTCTGTCATCCATCCACTCGTGGGCCTGTCGTTCTCCTGCTGCAATGTCTCCACCAGACCCACCACCCTGGTTCAACGCCCAGTGAGCAATAACCTGGGATAAGGCTGGTTGAGCTCTTAGGAAACTGGCTGGGGACCCTCATCTCAGGGACCTCAGAAGAAATTGGCCTCTCGGGTCCCGGGAGGGAGGCTGCCCTGGCATTGGTACCAGTAACCCAACCATGGGGCTGAGACCACCCATTCAACTCTGAGTGGTCAATGCAGGACCTCACTCCATCCTTTTTCCAACAGAATTGAGGAGGAGACAATCTAGTGAGGACTTTCCAGATGGCCACACAATCCCTGAGCAGGGCAATGTGCCTCCCCAGATTTGGCACGTCTACAGCGGAGCCTGGCACTCAGCCCCCTCCAGCCAGGCAGACCATGGCTGGGCAGAGGAATCGCACGCTCCAGCTCTCTTCAGAGGCTGCTGCCTGCCCCGTCCTGTTCTTGTCTGCTTGAACTGCTGATCTCAGGTGACCTTGAGGCAATTTTTGAGATACAAGTGTTGTTTACAAAGACTCTGTCCCATCCCTTAAGCACTGCTTCACTTCCCAAGAAGCTGTAGTAGCTCCCAGGACCCACTCCAGACTGAAGAGTTTGTTTGTCCTCCTCTGTCACTGTCAACAGATCCCATGGACCTGAGCTGGTGTCCTGCAGCCCAGGCTTCCCCACCTTCCGTTTCCCATCGACCACAACATCAGCAGATGATGGTCACCCCTTCACTGTGATCTGACAGTTCTTCATACTTAGCAGGACCCAATCCCTCCACCTTTTGCAGAGGATATTTCATCATTTTGACCATTTCCAAACAACACAATTGATGGGGAGGTTGGAAACCTGCTCACAGAAAGCCCAGGAATGAATTCAGAGTGGATCAACCGCTGCAGACTTCAGCACCGACGTGCTCACATGCTGCACGTGGAAGGATGCACAGGGAGCTGCCAGAGGGCTTGCAATTCCTTCTTGAGTTAAATAATCACCATTTGTCCCACTTTGAGAGGCCCCTAAATCAGTGCCCGCTGCCGGGGGTGGCTTTGGTGGTGCACCATCACCTCACTGAGCTTCGCTGCCTCCTCACCTGCAATGCAGTTGTCGCAGGGCAATGAGATTGTCACTCCAGAAGAACCAGACCACTTGGTACCCAGCCAACAGGAAATAAATCTTTGTTTACAAAGAACAATTTCCCCTGCGTGCAGATGTGGGGCTTTTCCTTTGACTCAATGTAGATCTAGCCTGGGATGTGTTTCGATAGCTGCTTCAACATCAATGTTGACTGTAGGCAAAAATAAAACATTATCCTCTCCCTCTAATTCCCCAGACCCTAATCAGCGTTCTCTTCAGCATTTCGTTGCAGCATTCGTTTTTTAGCAATACCTGAGAAATCATCATTCTGATATCTCCAAATAAATGCACATGCATTAGAATGGAGCAGGTTGTCAAATTTCCAACCAGCTGGTGCTACGGACAGCACAGGCTGACCACCTGTGGTCTTTGCAAGATCCTCCCGTGGGGCACTGCCCCACCGCTGGGAATGTCCCTCTGTCCCGAGGTGCTTGGAGGAAGGGTTCAGCCCTCCTAGAAGAGGTTGCTGGAAGAGGGTTTTGCAGCTGCAGGTAGGACACAACTCATGGAGGGAGGCACCACGGGGTTGCATAGAAAATAAATTTTAAAAAAAATCACTTAGATGAACTGAAATACCCTGAGTTGTCCCTCTGGGAGAGCTTGCAGAGGGATGCTTAACCTATTTCTAAGCAGCCACAGGTTTGGGAGTGATTTCTAGGTGAACTTTTGCCTTTGTGAAGGTTTTAGAAAGTTTTCCAGCCCTTAGGTGTGACTAAATTAAGGGAGACTCTTAACCAGAGAGAATCTGGCCTTGTGGGCTGCTGAATATTACACAGATTCATACACACTATTTGATGAGGTAATTTTCAGACACACCAAGTGGGAAAAAAACTCTCTTGTTCAAGAGGTCACATTGCACTGGTGGTAAAGTCTACAGAGAGTTTCCAGGGAGGTGATACAGAAAAACCTGACATCCTCACTCATGCCCATGGGACTTGCCCTTTTCTGGGGGATCAGCCTCTAATGCTTAGGCAGTTGACCATCTTTAAAAAAAAAAAAAATGAAGTTCCTGTCTGTTTTGCAGAGCCCACCAATGATCTCAAAGTTTGGTGGAGAGTCGGCAGTAACGGCGACATCTCACACCAGGGACACAAGTGCCCACTCTACAGAAAAGCTCAAAACTCAAGGCAGATTCAGTAGAGATTAAATAGTGGGTGATTTATGAGCAAAGGCATGAGATTCACTAAACCTACCCAGTTCCCTAGTAAACCGCAATGTTCCTTATTTGAATTCTGTCATCTTTTTGTCTGTTCTCCATATTCAGCCAAGACCCGGCATTTCTCAAGCTCATATGTGCATATATATTGCGTGCTTTGACTTGCAAAGATTTCCCTCTTGCTGCTCTTGATCTTCAGACAAACCCAAGAAATTGTGTCTTACCCTGTTCACAAAAGGCTGCAGTCAGCAAATTACAAGAATTAAAAGATATTAATATTATACCAGATCTAATGCCCCCTCAAAGGTCATACAGCAGAACAGAGTGAGTAGCTGGAGGCACTTGTGTGCATACACGGACACCTCTGTCGAAGTAGGGGTGAGATTCATGATCTCTGAGCTTAAAATGAATTTCTGCCACTTGGTAAAAACACTTCCAGATAGTTCAAAATGTACCATAGCAAACGAAACAGGGTCTGGCTCTCTGTCCTGGGTTCAGCTGAGACAGAGTTCATCTCTTCATAACAGCCAGCAAGAGGCTGTGTTTGGGTTTGTGCTCAGAAGAAAGCTGATAACAGTGATGTTTACGTGGCTGCCAAGGTCTGTCAGCTTCTCTGGCTGTCTGCAAACAGAAGCTGGGAGGGAGCACAGCCCCAGTGACCAGCCCAGGATTTGATCTTGGGTTCAGGATTGAGACCCAGAGTGGACAATAATCTATCCCATAACATACACGTCATGCCCAGGATAGAGGTGAGGACCCTCTGGAAGATCGGCCCTTTTGGTTCCGGATCTCTTTGGCTCCGGGTCATCTCACTCCAGGTGGTCCCTCTCCCAAGGCCTTTCCCCCCCCCCCACCCCGGTCAGGTCTAGGTCTGGAATACTCGGACTGTTCTCTCCATTCCGTGAGTCCGGTTTCGGGACTCTCCCTGCTCTGGGATCGTTAGCCGGGAACAGGCTGAGCCTTGGTCATTGGGTGGGGGGGCAGTGTCACTGTGTGTCACTCATTTGCATATTTGTATATAGGATTATTTTCAATATTATTGTAGTTTAGTTATTGAATTGTTCTTATCTCACCCCATGAGTCCCTTTTTTCCCTTCACCCCTTAATTCTTTCCCCCATCCCTGGTGGGAGGGAGGGTGAGCGAACAGGTTGTGTGGGGTTGGCTCCCAGCCCAGGACAAACCCATCACACTCTCCTGGAAGGTTTGTATTCATCACCCACCTCCGCTTGCAGTGACTTCGCACAGCCCTTTCCTTACCTGAAAAGCAAGTGTGTGATGATGCCTCTGCTAGGCAGGGGAAAAGGGCAAAGCTGGAGGGAGATGGGAAACGCTCGCAGAGCTCTAAACAAAGAGAAGGAGCCAGCATGGAAACTCCTGGCTCCCAAAGCCCATGTCAATGGATCACCCCTGGGCCACTCAGCACTGTAGAACGGTGGGATGCCAGCCTGCACGATCGTTCATTTTAAGCAGAACACGGCCCAGAATTGGAAAAGGCCAAATATGTCTAAAAATACTACAATAAAAAACCCTCCAGACAGAGAAAGTCTTTCTCCAAGACAGTGGGTGGCAAAGGAGGTCTGAACGGTGACCTGGGGTCTCTCCTGCCTGTGCACAGTTCTCCCAGTGCGTTACGAGGATTGCAGGGATCGATACGGGGCGTTGACAAGAGGGCACAGGCATGTCGGACGTTTGCCTTGTGACATCATGCTGCAGTGACCCGAGTTGCTGTGGGAGGAAACAGCATGGTTTAAAAGAGGTCCTTGGTCCCTCAAGGAGTGTTGCTGACCATGGCTCTCGAGGCATTTATGGGGAGAAGTTATTTAATTGATGCTGAGACAAGGGGAGGAGGTGACGGTGCCGTGACCCCGCAGCACTCACCTGGCCAAGCCCTGAAGGGAGCTAGCTCCTGGCTCAGCTCTGCTCTGGCACGGGACAGGATGGAGCCAAAGGAAGTCTGAGTCCGTGAGCACGTGGCACTTGTTCATCGCCATGTCCCATCGGCAGAGCTGCTGCTGTGACCTCCCCCCCATCACTGGAGCCACCACGACCAGCAGCATCCCCTGGGCAATGGTCCCAGACATGTACCTCTGTATGGTGGCCTGGGGGCTCCAGGGGTGAAAATATAAGCTCTTTCTAAGATTTTTTTTTGAGGGAAATGGCACAGCGGGGTACAGGATCCCTGAAGCATGTCTGGGAGATCCCATGGGAGAGGCAAGGAGGAGCTGTGATGCAGGAAGGGTCCAGCTCCGTGGCACTGGATGCACCCTTGGAGACGCAGCTCCACAGCCCTGAACTGTCCTGCCCGGGCGGTCACAGGGCTGGTGGTGTCCTCGATATAGTGGGAAAAAAGAAAAGTAGCTCTTCAGATTCATCTGCTTTCAGCTGCTGAGTTTAGAGCTCAACAACACTCTCTCAGCAGCACATTCCAGAAATTTTCTCCCTGCATTTCACGTAAAAAGCTGCAACACCAACCTCAGGCAGTCACAGCACAGACGTTGCCTCATGTTCGAGCCCGTTGGAGGTTGTAGTGCTCGAATATCAACATTTTCCAGGGCCGAGACAAGAAATAAACAGGTTCTTGCCCACCCAGCTGGGCTCCCAGGACTCATTAAAGATGGCAACAGGTTTATGATGTTGCAGAAGAATGAGGAAGGGATGACCACACCAGATGGCTTCCCAGGAAGCCGGTCCCTTCCTGGCACTTGACTTTCCTTATTTTTTAATCATGAAACTGGAATGTGAAGCACGTGTGAGCAAACCCTTGGGGTCAGCCCTCACCATGCCCTGCACACACAGCAGAGGACGGACAAACCTCTTTCCAAGAAGCTGGTTTCTTGCCAGACAGCAGCCAAGCTGGGCATCACCTCTGGTGAAATTTTCAATCCCCCCCTCCGCCGGAGGAGCAGCTCACCAAGGCTTGTCTCTGGCTGGCAAAACCCATCTTGGATGGGCAGCCTGGGCAGTCCAGTCCTGAGTGCTCTGAGCAATGCATCTTCCAGTCTCCTGCAGAGAGGAAAGAAGAAAAGTCCTAGCATCTTTTGCTCTCACTAGCAGGAAACCTTTCTTCGTGTTCATCCTAAAAACTCCTTTTCATATGTTTTGGCACAGTTCTAACTTTCAAATACCACCAGGTCTAATTGCTCTTGATACAAGGTGTCTTTCCAACCAGTAGCCCAAAGAGAAGGGGTTTTTGGCCATCTCTGTAGGAAGGATGAAGTTGAGAGGGTAGGAACAGTATCTTCCACAATGAGGCAACACGATGTCATGAGTCACATCTTCAAGGATGCAAGGATGCACCCACTGGTTATTGCAGAAAGAGGATCTGCACAAGACTGTTCACTTCCAGGACTTGAAAAGCTCATCACAGATCAATGGGAAGCACAGAGAGTCAACTCCAGACTGCTGGATCCACGGCTCTGCTGTGTCTGGCGCTGTCGGATGGGAACAAAAGCCTGACAGACAGTGTTGGGACTCCTGGGAGATTTAAGGGATTAAGCAGAGAAAGAGAAAAGGGATTTCCCCTGCGTTTGCCATAGGCACTCATGCTCCTTGTGTTGCGCACCGCACCCCCGCACGCACACAAAAGCCCACCTTCACGTGCACATCTGTCCGCTCACATGTGTACACGCAGCCACGAAAGGGAGCCTCCAAGCCCAGCAGAGCTGTCCGGCTCTTACAGCTCCTGCCCTTGAGTGTGCAAAACATCCCTGCTGTGAGTTGCTGCTGGGAAAATGCATCTGTCACCTTCTGCGGGCAAAGCTGGGGGCAGCGGAGCAGGGGTACGAAATGGCTATTTCCCTTCGATGTGATGGGAGCCAGAGAAGCGTAGGCTCAAGCAGCAGGGAAGGACACTAGCAGTGAAAGAAAGAAGCATGGGGTCTGTTGCTCCTGCACCTTCCAGCCTTGGAGTTGTGGTTTGTGCTTTAAAAATTGTCCGTGTCCTCTGCCCATCCCAAATCGACCTCGTGATGCTTCCGCTCCTCATGTATTTGCTTCCATCCCACAAGCTCTTGTGATTTCTGTGTCAAAGCCACACAGGGCCAAGCTGTGCCCCTGGGATCTCAGATCTGCATTTCAAATAGGTTTCGTCTCACCCTCACATCTCAGCCACATCGCCCTGACCCGTGTGCCTTTCCAGGATTTCCGGGAAGACGGGGATGATGGGCCAAGGGGAATGACATTTTTTTATATTTGTCTAAGAAGGATCAGCAATGGGGAAATCCCATTGACAAGAGAAAAAAAAATGAAAATTATGTGATGACTGGGAGAAGGTGCTCTCAGTAATCAACAACAAGGAAAATTAAGAGCAGACACTTGGGAACGATGGAGATCTTGCAAAAGAGGAAGAAAAGGAAAAGGTGAGAAAGCTTGGAAGGGGTCATCAAAAGCAGATGGATTCCTGTACATGGGTAAGCAACTTCACCAGCCGGGTGCGTGACCATGTGGAACCAGCAGCAGCCTTCACCCTCCCCAGGGGCCTCGTTCACACGACAGATCGCAACTCCGACCTCAGGACAGATGGCCAAAAACTGACGGCACATCTCTGGTCCGGCCTTCCAGGCAGGGAATTCTGCCATGAGACAGTGCAGGAGTTTTGAACAAGGGTTTTGGTCAAGAAGGGATTTGACCAAGTCTGTGGTTGAATGGGAGGATGAGTCCTCCCAGGAGTTCCCCAGAACTGTGCGGCATGTCCCAGCTCCTACTCCCTCGAGGCTGCTGCTGCTTTCTGCAGGCTCCAAGGGCTCAAACTGCTGATCCAGATAAAATACCGGGCCAGGTTTTACACCAGTGGGCTACAGCAGAACTAACCTGCATGCATGACACGGTGTTCAGCTCATGGCCAGCGCACCAGGACAACCCTCCACCACCACTGCTGTGAGAAACCGCTGCTGCCGGCACATCCTGGTAAGCTCTGACATCAAACATGACCTTCCATCACTGCACAAACCCAGGCAGGAGAAAGCATCTCGCAGCATGCCCCCCACCGTGACAAGGGAGCCTGTCTGAGTGGGTGTCTGGAGAAATGCAGCGCGTTCTCCCGCCTGTTCACCACGTTACGGGCCTCACTGGATGGAGAACAAAGGCTGTTTGCAACTGTTGCTTGGAGCTGACCAGTCTTCCCAGCAGCACTGAGCTCCCCCCATCACATTGCACTTGGTGGGAGCTGGAAGCACAAAGCAGCTCCAGGAAACAGCCCCAGTGCGCTGCCAGTTGCGTTGTGTTGCCTCCCAACCATATCAGGTGGCCCCTCTTCTGTGTGTCCCACCCAAGGGCATGGGAGATGGACTCAACCCATTGCACGCGGTGTGACGGTCCTGAAGGCTCGGGCAGCTCCCCACCGCTGGGTTCACAGGCAGAGATGTGCAGCTGGGAGATGGTTGAGCAGGAGCTGTGGCAGAAGGCAGCACTGGGGTGGTGATGTGCTTCCCAGCCAGGATGGGATGGGGGTCAGGTCTCCTTCAGTGTCTTCAGCAGACATCTCACCTGAGCAGTTCCCTGGGATTTCCTTTGCATCCTAAAATCATTAGTGTGCAATTAATTCAGCCAGCTGGTGTCAGCTCAGCATCCGGCCTGAGACTCCAGTTGTGTAGTTCAGGACAAGGATGGTCAACCAGAAGTCTCATATAGTGGCGGCATCTCCATCCTTGGAAGTTTTCAAATTGTAGAAGGACAAGGCACTGAGAAATTGAATCTAACTTTGGAACTGGCCCTGTTCTGAGCAGGTTGGACCTCCTGAGGTCTCTCCAAAGCTGAACTAACTAAGGACTAGAAGATGGTTGACTAGCTCACACACAGCCTTCAGGTGTGGATTAGGGAAAAACACAAAACTGGGAGAAGTGGTTGGTACCCCAGATGGCTGAGCTGCCATTTGAAGGGATCTCCCTTCTACTCAGCACTGGTGAGTCCTCCTCTCGAGTGCTGTGTCCAGCTGTGGACCCCCCGGTACAAGAGAAATACGGACATACTAAGTCAAAACTCTTTAATATTTGCCTATGCTGGTGTCTGGTCTGGGAGGTTTCTCCACTGGAAGCAGCTGAGTTCATCACGTTCTCCATGCTACAGAACCAGCTCCTCATTCACAGATTTGACCCCATGTTCTGGAGGGACACTCTGGGCTGGTCTGGATCGGAGTTGGCAGCTGTAGGACTGTCCTTGTTTGTGTGTAACAGCAGGTATCTCAGTGCTTCCTTAAGCAAATGTGTGTCTCCACTCTTCAGCGTCTATTTGTGGCCAAATAAGCAAATTGACCCACAAATTTAATGCTGGGCAATTGGCAGGTCCTCTCGGATCTGCCCTTCAGCACCTTCATCATGTACCAGCACATCTGCCCAGCACACAGCTGCATCCAGAGGCTGGTGTCCATCAGGTGAACCGTGGTGGTTCAGTCTCTGCTGGGGCCACCTGCCCAGGAGTCAAGACAGCCTGGGACAAGTGGCTTTGGCACAGCTGACCCCAGAGCAGCCCCCCTCCAGTAAACACAATTCTGCTGCGGATGACCTTGGCATTGGACAGGACACCTCCCACCTTGGCCACAATTTAGAAGCTCTGACATCAGTGTCTCCTGATAGCGGAGATGCCCCAGGGTGTACCCTAGCCTCCAGGTGTTGCTCCTTGCAGGTCCTTTGTCACATCCACCAGCCCCATGGGGATGTCCCAGATACCTGGGAGCACACCAATTGGCTCCAGGTGCCTCCATGTAGAGAGTTGAGTCCCTCCCTCTGTGCCCACAAAGGACCAGGGTGTCTTCAGGTGTGACAGCCCAGGTGATGAAAATCACATCAGTACAGTTCCATAGGAAGTCTCTTGTTTTCTTAGGAAATCCCTATCTTCAGGACTTTGTCTCCCTGAACTACTGGTTCACCTTGGCTCATCAAATTCCTGCCTTGGAACAGGGGGGGGAAAGGGCAGGACCGCTAGTTCCAGCTGGTTTCCCAACCCTCACGCAGTCCTCTTGTCCCTTGCAGGTCCCTTGCGCTAGGTCAGCAGTACAGCTCCCTGGGGTCCCAGCCCATCCTCTGCGGCTCCATCCCCGGCCTCGTCCCCAAGCAGCTCCGCTTCTGCCGCAACTACATTGAGATCATGCCCAGCGTGGCCGAGGGGGTGAAGTTGGGCATCCAGGAGTGCCAGCACCAGTTCCGGGGCCGCCGCTGGAACTGCACCACCATAGACGACAGCCTGGCCATCTTCGGGCCAGTCCTGGACAAAGGTAAACAGCGAAGCCGGGGGGTTGTTGGGGAAGGGGTTTGCCAGCATGGGTAGAGCTGTCACATCTCCACCTGGCTTTTGGACACTCCATGGATATCCTACTGGGAACATGCTGGGGAAAGAGTGCAATGTCCTGGCTTTCAACCCTAATTTCTGCAATTTCCTTTTTCCAACAAGGTAACAAGGGAAGGGTCTATTCCCATCCCAGGAGCACTCAGTAGGGCCAGGTAGGACAAAGTACAGGATGGGGAAGGTCTAGCCCCATGCGTGCTTATGTGTTCCGGAACCACGGGCTCCACTTCCGATCAGCAAGGTCCAGCAGAGCCAGGGGAAGAGCCAAAGAGAAGGGTTGAGGTCAAGTTCCTTGGGGTCAAGACAGCCCTTTGAAGCATGCCCTGACTGCCCCAGAAGGCCAGTGGGCAGAAGTTTCCCTGATCAGGGTTAGTTGGGCTTTCAACATATCTTTTCACACATGATAAGCCCAAAGCAGGGCTGGGACCAAAAAGGAGAATAAACATATTTTCCATCTCCTCTCTCCAAACACATGTGCTTGCTCCTCTTTCTCACCTCCTCCCAAAAGCCCACCCTCTCCAGACCCACTGGCACAGCTCAGGCACACTGGAAGCACATCAATGAGGCACGATGACGTTGGGATTCCCAATGAGGCCACATCCTGGACATCACAGAGAGAAAAGAGAGACGCTGGGCCCCAAGACAGCTGGGCACCTGTACCTGCAGCCAAACATGGCCTGAAGGGTGGGTGCTGGAGGACTTTGGTGGCAGATAACCCATCTCATATCTCAGATGTACAGTTAGCAAACCAAGACCTTAGACCCCAAAGCATTCCCATTGAATTGAACCATGTGGTGGGTAAAAAAACCTCCCCTGCCCTCCACCCTGTCCCATGCCTTTGTATGTTGGCACCAATGACAAAAGGGAACGGTACGTGGTGATACGTGGGGCCAACGCATGGCTGTGGCTCTGTGCTCCTTCTGGAGGAACTTTCTCTGCAGATCTGATGCACTGAGCTCCTCCAGGGAGAAAGGACGTGCTGCCTGCTCGGAGCAGCAGCCAGAAAAGGGCATCGCCTTCTCTCCCCCTTCCCCAAGAGCCTGCAGACTGGGGGGGCTTGGAGCTGCTCCCAGACACCATCTGACCCCAAACACACCAGCACTGGCCACACCACCACCATGGGCTGAGGACCTCCCGGGGGTTCCTCGTTACGCCTTCTTGCCCATTTCCAGGGAGGAGCGGCCGCACGTTTGCAGATTCACAGGACTCTGCCTGTACCAGGATTCCGCCTGTTGGGACCAAACTAGGAACATCTTTCTGAAGGTCGTTGGCCAAATGCAAGAAGAATTATTTCCAGTGACTTTTTGGAAATGGGAATCTTATGGGACAGCCTCTAGGAAATTTCCCATTTTCCTGGAGCGCATATCTCCTGGTGAATCGTTCTCACAAAGGTGTAATGTTCTGCTTATAAACAGTTCATGATTTATTTTCAAGTTTCAGCCTCCCAAAAAAGGGACAGTTACCTGAAACATCAGTGGAAAGGACTCATCTGGGTTAAAGTGTGATTTTTTTGCAGAGATCAGGATTGCAAAGTACTTTTAGAGCACTAATAGGGACCACGAGATTCAACCCCCCTCTGTTTTGCCAGGCTGTAATTTGGGGTAACTGCTGCATTTACCATCAAACAACTTGTCACCGAGGCTTGCCACACTATAACCTGCTGCCTAATGAAAGCACGTCCTGAACTTCAGCACTTACAAGATCAGAAATTTTCTTTAGAACTGTCATTAAAAACTATCATAAAAATTTTAACATGTTATGAAAGAAGTCTTACAGCATCCAGGCGCTGAGAATCTCTCACCACCAGTTCTGTCAGCATGAAAGCGCTTAAAAATTGGATTGGAACCATCCTCCCCGTAACGAGCACACTGAACTTTGAATTTATGAAGAATATTTTAAGATTCTTTCGGCTGCAGGGACTAGAGCGAAACCTCCCGCGTGGACATGCCCCAACATTTCTGTGCGCTCCGAGCTGACAAAGTAAAATATCACCCGAAGTTCTGAAACTCTTCTGACAGATGGAGAAAAATGATTGAGCACATTTGTTAGACAGCTTTCCCAACCAAACCACGACGCATCAGCCGTCTCCTAGACATCACTGCCAGGCAATTAGCTTGAAAAAATGTATTTATTCTGGTGTCTCACTAACCTGTAAGTAGAACAGTTAAAAATAAACAACATCATCTGCACACAACGATACATCAAAGACCAGCCCATTTGATCGCAGTTATTATTTACATTTTTTAAATGTGCTCGTGTCTTTTCACTGCTGCCTTGAAAATTAATGAGCGGAGACGGGACGGGACGCATTCCACCCACGGAGTAACGAGCAGATCCCCAAAGTGTGGAGCATGAGTCGTTGCAGAGGAAAACACAACCTCCTCATCCACCACTGTCTGAGCTGACAGAGGAGATCGCGTCGGCAAGAAAAAGGGCTTTGTCCTGCCCTGAGACCTCTTGTGAGCTGTGATGGGACCTGGGCACCGACCCTGCCCGTCCCTGCCGAGGGGGCTGCGGATGGGGCTGAGGATGGGGCTGCCGGACATTTCTGCTGCCTTCACGGCGTCGCCTTCTCCCAGGCTGTCGTCCCATCTTCCTTAGACACGGCAACAGCAGGAATGGAGAGATTCGAGCCCATCACCTGGGACTGAGGTCCGCGACCGCCCCTGGCTCTGGCCGAGCCCAGAGCACCCGTGTCAGCTCCTGCTGCGTTCCCTTCTCGCTGGCTCCCAGGACACACGGAGGGGTGTAACCCCACAAACGGAGAGTCATTAATTAATAGCAAGGCTCAGACTAAGATGACAATCACTGCTGCAGTTTGCACGGTGCATTAGGCCAACGGGCATTAAATGCTAAGCCCAAAATGGGCAGTGTTTAAGCTATGATAACTGCCTGGATGAAGTCACCTCTAAGCATTAAAGAACAACATTCAGGTTAATCTCATCTGCTGCTCCCTTAGGTAGATTGAAGCTATTTTGGAAAAAAAAAAAAAAAAAAACTTCAAAGGTGTAGTTCTCACTACAATAGCACGGAAAATCATTTCTAATACAGCCTGAAAAGAAATTGAGGATAATTTCATTTTAAAGAAGCTGAAAAAACGTTAATCACAATTGCTTCCATTCAAGGGGAGCTTAGTCTGAAGAGCGATGTCGTGTGGGAAACGACGGAGCCGTTTGCTGCGGTTTGGCGGTGCAGACCCTCTCCTGGCACATGTTCGAGCCCTTCGTGGCTGCTCCTTCAGCACCCGTCACCCCGGCTTTGGGAGCACAGAGCATCCGTCCCCGGAACAGCCCGAGGAATTCCTGCCCCCGGGTCTTCCCACAGCCCCCCGTCGCATCCCCATCTCAATTCTCTTCCCAGCGTCACCGTGTGACTCTCATCTCTCCTTCCGCAGTCTTCAAACTGGCAGCAAAGCAATAAACAGCAAATACAGTCCAGGGAACCCCGGGGGGGCTGAAGTGCTCCCATTCGGGGGGTGCTGAATGCTGACCCTGGCCAAGGGCTCGGCCTCGACCGACCCAATTTCCTCCCGTGTGCCCTACCCCAAATCCAAGACTCAGGAGGTTTTTGCCGTAAAACATGTGGCAGACGTATGGCGCCGGGCTCTGGTTTCCCAGGGCCATGGATCATCTTCCTGCGGGTTTTCTTTTTTGCATGTCTTATTTTTCTAACCCGGGCTATGAAAAAATAAACCCCAAAACCAACCCCCGAATGTGGGGTAAGATCATGTTTTTACAAGCAAACTCTCCGGGATGATTTATACTGCAGGTGTGCAGGCCGGGACGAGGAGGGAAGAAAAACCTGCTCTCCCCCCTCTCTTCTCCCTCCTTTTTCTTTCTGAAATAAGGTCAGTTTTTATTAAAAGACAACATCTCTTCCAGCCAAGTCCTGCCCAAAGCCAAGGTTGAGCCAACAGCCAGGTGAGGCTGCTGCACCGGGAGGGTGAGCAATGACCATTCTCCGCATTGGTGACAAATTCTGGGATTTTGGTGAAAGCGCAGTGCCCAGAAAGAGCTGGTTCGTGAACGAGGCAGGAACACCCTGCGGGCGTCTGGAGACCAACTCCTGGGATGGAGAAGAGGTCTCTGAGCCGCAGGCAGGACCAGATCTGCAGGAGGGAGCTTGGCAGGAGCCCGAG
The DNA here is from genome assembly GCA_013400615.1 of Syrrhaptes paradoxus. NCBI lineage: Eukaryota > Metazoa > Chordata > Aves > Pterocliformes > Pteroclidae > Syrrhaptes > Syrrhaptes paradoxus. The sequence continues at coordinate 142,447 of VZTO01020418.1, forward strand.
CCAGCTCATACATCTCCGCACGTCTTTGGGAGAACCGCTCTTCCCCCGCCTCCTGGCCGCACGGCCACCCCTTGCCCGCTCTCCTTCTCCAGGATGATGCCACCGGTTCTCCAGACAGATCCTTCTCGACCCTGCTGGGGCTCCAGCCTCTGGCTGGCGCCGGGCAGAGCCAGGTGCAGGGAAGGGCAGCTGTGCGCGGGCAGCCTTCGGGGGTCCCTGCGTGGTTCGGCTAAGCCCCTGCCACGAGCTGTGAAAAGGCAGAGCCGCACCCGATAACCCACGGCTTTTCTCAGCCATGACACTCGCGGTCATTTGCATCTAAACAGGGGTGTGTGGGATCAGGGGCCGTCTTGATATAAACTCAGCAGCTTAAAGGGTGGGGGGAGGGAAAAAAAAAAAAAAAAAAAAAAAAAAAAAAAAAAAAAAAAAAAAAAAAAAAAAAAAAAAAAAAAAAAAAAAAAAAAAAAAAAAAAAAAAAAAAAAAAAAAAAAAAAAAAAAAAAAAAAAAAAGAGAGGGAGAGAGAAAAATAAGCTTATACCGCTGAGAAAGAGCTAAGCTTCCTCCCCTACTGTGAGGCAGGGCGAGCGATACCATCGCAGCGCCGCAGTCGTTTCAAATTGCTGCAGCATTCACACGCCCTTTAGCCATTCTGATCCGGTGGCGGGGGGCTGGGGAGAGCCATCAATAGGGATTTCCCAGCCGGGCTGGCGGGATTGGAGGGTGACGGCAGGACAGGGGAACATTGCCCCGTTGCTACGAGGTGCTCGCGGGGAATGCCAGTGCTCTGTGCCGTGGGTACGCTGGCCGGCGGAAACATTCTGCATTATGCTGGTAATACAGTGTGACACCGCGGGAACAATGGCAAATTGAGTGTCCCAGCAGGTAACGGGCCTGGCTGGGAGACAGTCGCAGTGGTGCACTGTCAAGACAGCTCTAATCCTCCCTCGCCAGCCCCTCCCCTGGTTCTGGGAACGCTGCTCCCACATTTCATCTCTGGGAAATTCTCCCGGCTCCTCGCCCAGACCCAGGGGAGAATTGCAAGGCGCGGCGTTTGTGTTTGCAGCTCGCTCCCCCCCCCGGCCTCGGCATCGTTGAGAGCTCGCCGGGCAGGCATGAGGGTGTGGGGAGTGCTGGGGGGCAGCTGCCAGAGGGGTGCAGCCCCCCAGGTTGGTTTGCATCACCCCTCTGCCTGGCCGTGGCAGTGCCAGCCCCGGATCGACTCCCATCCCAGCATCCACCCTCTGTCCATCCCAGCATCCACCCTCTGTCCATCCCAGCATCCAACCTCCATCCATCCCAGCATCTGCCCTCTGTCCATCACAGCATCCATCCTCCGTCCATCCCAGCATCCGCCCTCTGTCCATCNCCCCAGCATCTGCCCCAGCATCTACCCTCCATCCATCCCAGCATCTGCCCTCCGTCCATCGCAGCATCTGCCCCCTGTCCATTGCAGCATCCACCCTCCATCCATCCCAGCATCCACCCTCCCTCCATCCCAGCATCCACCCTCCCTCCATCCCAGCATCCACCCTCCATCCATCCCAGCATCCGTCCTCTGTCCATCCCAGCATCTGTGCTCCGCACAGGGAGAGTCACAAAACCTGCAGCAACTCTCTATCCCGTGCCCATTGCTTTTTCACACCCTCCCAGGACGGAAAGCGAAGGCACATCAGCAAGGAGAGCGGCTCGTGTCCTCCCCCCGGTCCCCGAGCTGTCCTGGTCCGGGGCCAGGAGGGCTTGATGGCTCCTCTAATCTGATCTGCTTCAGCTCCCAGGCCACCCAAAGAGCCTTTGTTGGGCTGGAACACTCCGGTTGGAGCTGGGATCTTCCACCGGTGGCCTGTGGCCCCAGTGGTCCCAGTATGAGCAGCTGGTGAAAGATAACTACGGAAAACGTCAGTAGGTAGAGGCTGGATCTCTGCTGGAGTATCGGAGGTGGGGAGGGCAAGGAGGGAAGAGTTTGAATTAAAAGAAAGTGAAAACCACGGCACAGTCCCACGAGCAAAGACAGGACTGAGAAGCCCTGGCTGAGGATCACGTTTGGCATCTAGATCCGAGTTCCCCAGGCTGCAGCGGAGGAGAGATGCGCGTTTCCGCAGATGGCACGTACCCGTGAGCTGCCTCTCCCGATTGCCCGCACGGGGAGAAATTAGCTCAGTTTGAGATTCTCGGACACGAGACCTCACCTCCTCAGAGATGGCTGCAGGCCAAGGGGCAAGACCTGGTGCAGCGAAGACCTCTCCAGGGCACGAGAGGAGAGAGGTGAGAGGAGAGGGATGCTCAGGGCAGCTGAGACGACGGCTCATGGCTCCTGCTGCTGGAGGACGGGATGGTCTCCAAGGTCATCGTTGGTCTGAGACAGTAGAAAATTCTGGCTTTGCCCCACATCCACTGACGACTGTCCTGACCATTCAGTCAAGCTGTAGCTGGAAACATCTCCTGCAGCACGCCCAGGGCACTGTCACCCAGCCACCCCCCCGCCGCCGACCATCTGCCTTCAGCACCTCCCCAGCGTCCTGCTGCGAGGCTGGAGGGACTCCAACATCTCCTCTGAACTCAGAGACCTGAAGTCTCCACCTTTACGAGATGCCACGCTGGGTTCAAGCACTCCCATGTCATTCACCTGGGCGCTGCACTGCTGCAGACTGGGGCACACCGGGAAGCACGGTTCAAGCAGAACAAAAAGATGTCCCCAAGGAGAAAGCTGAGACCGAGAAATTATTTTGTCTGTGCTTGGGAAAGCCCGTATTTAGTACAGTCTTACTGAAGCCAACAGTCAAACTCCTGTTGATCACAAAATGAGAAAAAATAGTACAACAGTCTGCTTTATAAAAAAAAATAATTCAGAAAACCCCACTGAACGAGCTTTAAAAACATCCTGTTCTTAAACATCTGGATGTCCCTTCAAATCCAGGGACCAAAGTTTCGGTGCTGGGCAGGGAAACACGGGGGGCACTGGCCAGCCTGTCCTAACGCAGATGTTCTGAGCCGTGGCGGGACGTGCTCTCCTTCAGCCCCAGTGAGTCCTCAGCTGGGACGGAGCGTTTGCTTCTCCTCCGCCTTCTGCAGAGAAGAACCAAACCCAGGCCCAGATGCAGAGATGGGCAGCCGGGCTGACGAGTGCAATGGACAACATTCTATGGAAAGACTTAACAAATAAAGTTCTTTGAGCCTTGAAAAATGGAAGTTTTGCTCTCTGCAAGTACCATGAAGTCAGTACAGGGACCATTAAAAGCCACTAGAAGATGAAAGTCAACGTGAGCCCAGGAACCAAGGGTATAAATTGGCTGGGCTTTAATCTGGGTTGAAAATTCAAAGACATCAGCCATCGTCCTGCTTTCAAACCAGCGGAAGAGCCACCAGTCAAGACCAGCTCAGTTCAGAGCAAGTCACAACCTCTGCAACAGCCTCCCGAAGAGTGGAGACACCAAGAGACACAACGCGGGAAATCCTCTGCCAATTTGAGAGTGTCCTTAGTGACTTAGAGACAGAGTGCAGGAGTCCCCAGACCATGCCACTGAACCCACAGACCTCACGGCAGGAAAAAGCCACCGTACGAAGTGGACAAGGTCATCTCCTTTCGCATCCTCTAAAGCTAGGTCTGACTCTTCCAGGTCTTCTCCTGGTGTTGTTCTTTGGTGCTTTTGAGATCTCAGAAGTTTCCTCTGGCAGTAGCAAGCCAAGACAATCTGTCTCAACGGCTGCCTGCCATCTTCAGAGAGCCACCACACCGTCAGCTCAGGGGTGCTCTTCAATCCTGGGCTTTGGTAATTCCTGTCCAGAACAACCCCCCCTGAATAAGATCTTTGTGTTCACGGCAGCCACCATGGAATGAGGATGGGCCAGGATGCTCAGGCAGATGGTACCGCAGCACCCAGGGCTGCTGGAGAGCTTTGGGTGATGATGGAGAGCAGCAGCTCCCTGGCTTCAGGCACTCGAGGTGAGCCTGGAGGCTCCAGGCAGTTCTGCTCCGGCTTCCCACCCATCCTGCTTGGCCTTGTTGCCCATCTCAGAGCCCACCAGCTACAACATCCAGCCAATGTAAATCTTTATGGGTTCTGGTGGTTTCCCCGTACCCAGATGCATGTTGGCTGCTGGTGTCCAAAGTCCAGGTCAGGGCCCCACAGAATGGCCAGGGAAGGGGAGGGCTTGAAAGTGACTCCGTCATGGTCACGGTGGCAGAGGTGGTGGACGGAGATGCTTCAGCTCAGCAGACTCATTTCACTTTCCCCTTCACATGGATTTTCTGTTTTGTCCCCACCTCCCGCCCAGCTATCTTTGTTCTGCTGAAACACTTTCCCTAGCGCAGCAGATCCACACCTGCTCTCGTTCCCAGCTCCCAGGGCAATTTATCTCACCCTTTCTTCAGCATTCAACACTTGCAGGGCTTTCTCCAGCTTTGCTCCTTTGGGCCTGTTGAAACTCCTGCAGTGCAGCTGTGTACCTGCAGCATGCCGAGAGTTACGGAGTCAAAGGGACTCGAGTTCATCTGCTTCGATTTCCTCCAGGATTGTTCAGTAATTAATGAGCAACTTCAAGGTTATCTTCACACCCTCGGTTTCATTCTATTGCTCTGAAGTCACACGTAGTTTAGTCTAGACACATTGAACAGTCATCGCCAGCTCTTGGGCTGTTGCCTGTCCGGTACCACCTGAAACCCTTCCCCATCGTAGCTTCATCTCCCCTTGGACTAACTCCAGGCGTGGGGTCCCCCTCTGGTTTCCAGACGGGGAATTACCCCCGTAACTCTCTTCTGAGGCCCCTGAAGCTCTCACAACGTTCTGTGCACCCACCAGCACCCGGGCTGGGTCAGATCCTGGCCCCGTACTCGGGGGAATGCTGCACTTGTGACGCCCAGAGCTGGGGTCACCCTTCTTCTCTCCCACCCACTCCTGCCCACGTGCTCCAAAGGGCGATGCCAGCAGCACCCAATTCAGTAAAACTCATTGAAAAATGAATAAAATAATTTTTTTGCTTGTTAATGAGATTTAGATGATGCTGAAGAAGGTTGGGAAAGAAAATGAAAGTTTTCCCTTGACTGACCATCCCCTGGGCTCTGTTTGTTCCCAGCCACGCGAGAGTCCGCCTTCGTCCACGCCATCGCGTCGGCCGGGGTGGCCTTCGCTGTGACCCGCTCCTGCGCCGAGGGCACGTCCACCATCTGTGGCTGCGACTCCCACCACAAAGGGCCTCCAGGAGACGGCTGGAAATGGGGGGGATGCAGCGAGGACGCTGACTTCGGTGTGCTGGTGTCCCGGGAATTCGCAGACGCCCGAGAGAACCGGCCGGACGCCCGCTCAGCCATGAACAGACACAACAACGAGGCTGGCAGGACGGTGAGTGCTCGGCACGCCCAGAGCCGGTCCCCATGCCCGCGTGGACAGCCCGGTCTGGCTTCCCCGGTGTAATGGGACCATGATAACAGCCAGGCAGGAGCTTTCTAGGATGATTTTCCAGGGCACACACTGGTGGTGAGGCAGTGGCCCAGGGTGCCCAGAGAAGCTGTGCATGCCCCATCCCTGGAGGGGTTCAAGGCCAGGCTGGATGAGGCTTTGGGCAACCTGGGCTAGTGAGAGGGGTCCCTGCCCATGGCAGGGGGTGGCACTGGGTGGGCTTTCAGGTCCCTTCCCACCCAAACCATCCTGTGATTCTATGAATTCCACTCTCTCCAAACACACAGGCTGGGGGGTGAAGAGCTAAAATGTGCTTCGATTCCAGAGCAAACATCTCCCAAGGCAGCACGTAGAAACCCAACCCAACCACCCGAGACCCCGGGTTAACGGTGACGAGGACTTTCCCCCCAGGCTGCTCCTGCCTGTGTGCTCCCCGTTGGAACAGATGATCGTCCTCAGTCCCTTCCAACCGAAATATTCTGTTCTGTTCTGGGCCACCGCCTGCTCTAGGTCATTTGCGAACCCAACGTGCTTTGACCGTGGTACAGCAAGACATTTCCAACAGTGCTTGAAGCAAACATTAGATTTTTTTTTTCCCATCCCACAGCAGGGAGAGGTGGAAGGCTGGATGCTTGAATCTCCAACGTGTGTTAATGGCTATTTCCTGAAAAAAAACAAAACAATAATTTTAGGGAGAGGTGGAAGGCTGGATGCTTGAATCTCCAACGTGTGTTAATGGCTATTTCCTGAAAAAAAACAAAACAATAATTTTAACAAAAATTAGGGATTATTTTGCTCCACACAGAGGAGGTTTCTGGGGAAGTGAGAGCTTTAGATTCACATTTTCATTTACTTTCCAGTGCAAACTGTCAGACTCAGGGCACAAAATAAAGGGTCGTTAGCAAAGCTGGGACAAGGGGATCTGTCTACATCCACATGTGCAAGAGACACCCTCCAGTGCTCGAATTCTCTGGGCTGTGATTGTCCCCACACGCGTGACAGGCAGGACCCCATTGAAAAGATCGGACCTTGGGATTGGATTGGGTTGGACTGGGTTGGACTGGACTGTGTTGCACTGAATGGCATTGGGCTGGGTTGGAGTGGAGAGATGATTCAAGCAGCTTCCCAGCTCCATCCTGCTTTTCACAGAATCAGAGAATCACAGGACGGTTTGGGTTGGAAGGGACCTTAAAGCCCACCCAGTGCCACCCCCTGCCATGGGCAGGGACACCTCCCACTAGCCCAGGTTGCCCAAAGCCTCATCCAGCCTGGCCTTGAACCCCTCCAGGGATGGGACTTTTTTTTTTCTAGTGTGAAAAACCACCAGAAACACCAGAAACATCTCCATCTCGAGATGCTTCTCCCACACACCAAAGCTCCCGTGCACTTAAAACTAGCCTACACTTCCCAGACTAAGCTCAGATCAGACATTTAAAGCCAGGTAGCAAAGGTGGGTGATTGAAAGCAAATGCTGCTGCTGACCCCTTGTTTTCTCTCCCCTGGACAGACCATCCTGGATCACATGCACCTGAAGTGCAAGTGCCACGGTCTCTCGGGAAGCTGCGAGGTCAAGACCTGCTGGTGGGCTCAGCCCGATTTCCGAGCCATCGGTGACTACCTGAAGGACAAATACGACAGCGCCTCCGAGATGGTGGTTGAAAAGCACCGAGAATCTCGGGGATGGGTAGAAACTCTTAGGGCCAAGTATGCTCTTTTCAAGCCACCAACAGAGCGGGATCTGGTCTACTACGAGAACTCCCCCAATTTTTGTGAGCCCAACCCAGAGACAGGCTCCTTTGGGACAAGGGACAGAACATGCAATGTCACCTCCCACGGGATCGACGGCTGCGACCTGCTGTGCTGTGGTCGTGGACACAACACCAGGACTGAGAAACGGAAGGAGAAGTGTCACTGCATCTTCCACTGGTGCTGCTACGTGAGCTGCCAGGAGTGCATCCGCGTCTACGACGTCCACACCTGCAAGTAGACATTGGTAGGGCTCCAACCCATGGGAGGCTGCTCCAGAGCAGGGCCAAGGGGTCCATCGACCCTGCGATCAGCCCCCACACGGTGGCCTCACACTTCCGAGGATGGCATAAAAAAATGCCCTTGGTCAGGACAGACACCCCCCGGCCGGCACCCGCAGCGCAGAGAAGGCTCTCCGCATCTCACCCGGGTGCTCCAAGGCTGGACCGGGCGCTGCGACACGTTAGATCGTTGATCTGCTGACTTCTCTGGGGCTGTTTGGGAAGAAGCAGGGCCAGCAGAGGTCCAAGAGAGGCATGGCCACCCCAGCCAGTGTGCTGCTAGCCCGGAGCATCCAGCTCCATCCCTCTCCTGAGGTCTGGCCCATGGGGATGCCCATACGGGGGTTTCGGGTGGAAAGGAATTTGACACAGCGAAAGGTGAGCTCACCCAGCTCCCCTGCCTGCTGGCATGGCCATCCTGGTCCCAGCAGGCGTGAGGAGGAGGAGGAGGAAAGGAGCCAGCTCCCCACAGCAGCCGGCTCCTTCCCTCCTGCTCTGAGATGATGCTGAAGAGACACGAACACAGGAGCAGAGCCTCACAGCCAGTCTCCCCCTTCACCTCCCCTTCGCCCTCTCAACACCCCACAGCCCCACATCGTCTCCTCCCGTCCCCCGAGGACGGCGGGACACCAGAGCCCAGAGCTGACCCTCTGGTGTCTGTCCCAGGACAAGAGCAGAGCGCACAGGGCGAGGATGCCACCTCGTACAGGGGACACGTCGCTCCCCCGCAGCCTCCTCGCCCTGCCGCTGCCCAAGGGAGATTTTTGAGGATCTGGGCAGATCCACCCAGTTGATGCTCCTACTCCCTAAGTGCTCCCTGACACGACTTTACATCCCAGAGGGAGCTCAGAGCATCTCCCCGGAGACAGGTACCCGCCGGAGGAGCTGCTGCACCAGCTCCGAGCATCCGCAACGTGCGCGGGCACAGAACCACGGCGAGAAGAAATTCCTGTCCCATCCCCGTCATCAGCCTTCGTCAGACAAACTCCTTCAAACCACTTCATCCAGCCAAACAGGGGCAAGGGCAGGCAGGGAGGGGTGACCTCTGTCCCACAGCACGCTCCCAGGCAGACCCTTTCCTTCCCGCAGGATTTCCCGAGTTATCAGCGATTCCTCATAAGGGTCCACACCAAGCTCAGAGCAGGTCACACCCATCCCATGCCCCATCCCAGGGCAGAAGAACCAGCGCTGGTCCCTCCGCCCGCTCCCCAGGACACATCCCCCTCCTTCAACACGTGCTTCCGTTTTCATTGCGTATTGAAAAAAAAATTATTATCTCCATCCTGGTGGGTTCCTCCACAGATGATGAGGACCCACAACCACGTCCCAGTTCCACTCCTGGTGCATTGATGATTTAACCCAGAAATACGCCGAAACCATGGAAGCTGCATCTTCTGCTCCACTCACTCCTTCATCCACCGGCAAGAGCAGTACCCGGCCCTGCAAAGAGCAATAAAACGGGTGAAAGACCCCTCACAGGGAGCCCAGAACACGGTCCCCTCTCTCTAACCTGTGGCTGGAGACATCAGAGCAAATTCTCAGTCCTCCTGCGCAGAGCACACGGAACAGCTCCGGGGTCCCCGCAGCAGCAGCGCCCGGAAGCTGAGGATCACAGGAGAGCTCCAGGAAACCTCCCCGGTCCGGGAACAAGCCGCCTTCTGATATGCATTCTATTTAAAATCTATATTAAATTCTGCGTCTGGAAAGACTCCAAGTACCTGACTTTAAAACAAAAAAAAATCCCTTTTCTGTTTGTTTTGTTGGTTTTTAATCAAGAAAAGGTATTTAATATGAAATAGAACATTTATTGCCTTGTAATGATTTTCCTGTAGCCAGGTATTCTAGCACTGAATGGAAGATCTTTTTCCATCAATCTGCTGTATCCAAAGCTCTGTATAAAGTTGTAGAGGTCGATCTTTTTTTTATTTTATATTCAGAAAATTTCTCTTTTTATAAGCATTATTTATTATACAATGTATATACTTGAGTTAACTAAGATTATATATTATATAAATATATATATTTGGAGAAAAATATATTTCAACTGGCATTTTTTTTGTGATACACCATTAAAGGAAAAAAAAAAACCAAAACCATGCCCTTGCCAGCTTGTGTGGTTTGCCTCTGAAGGTCCTTTGGGTCCTGCCGAACGACATCGACGGGAGCGGGGACTCGTCACCCTGCTCCCCACGCGCAGTGACGCACGCGGATGCATGATGATGACGGGAAAATGCAGCAAGTAGAGGAGGTAGTACAGCCCCGTGGGGAGGTTTTTATCTCTAGAGCGAGTCCCATCCCACTGCTGGATCAATCCAGGCTCCAGACCTCACACCCCCCCACCACTGCACTCGTGGGCTGTCACCAGACCCCGTTTTTACTGGTTTGGACAGACCGAGATCCACATTTTGTCCTATAAAACCATCTCCTCCTGTCCATGAAGAATTTTGCGGGCGTTGCTGCAACATCTCCCGCACATTACCGATGTTTGAAGCACAATTTTTATTTGAGCACTGGCTTCAAACAGACTGATCTGAATGGTAAAAAAAAAAAAAAAATTAAAATTCAGTATTTCCACACCAATCCTCAATTTATACACAAAAGAATTGTATCAGCCTCCCCGCAGAGTGCCGCCGGGAACACGCACGAGCGATGCCCGGCTCCGTTTCACCGCCCGTGTTGCAGTCCCGCGTCTGCCAGGGCCAGCTCCGGCGGGACGGCAGCGGTGACGCTTTCAAAGCCACACAAACGCCAACAACGTGTTGGGAACAAACCCGAGAAGCGAAAAGTCCGGCCCCAGGGAGTGTTTTGGGCTCCACAGCGTTACAAGTGGAGCGATCTGTGTCTGCCCTCAGCCCGAGCCTTTCTCCGTCCCCCAAAACCCATCCCAACCCCCCGAGGTCTTTGGTGAACAGCTCGACGTTAGGGACGGTGACATTCGCGGGAGGTTCAGGAACAAGCAGCAGCAGGGAAAGGAGGAGGAGGAGGAAGATTTGGGCCGTCGCTGTCTGAAGCAGCAGGGTTCAGGGTTCTCCCACGCTGCCCCGGCCGGTGTTGCAGGGAAAGGCGGTGGGACGGCGCTGCCGGGAGTCACCGGATGGAGATGGCAGAACAGGCTGGGACAGGGGGATGTCCCACCCGCGTTGCCCTGGTTTCCAACACGGGCTCCTTCAAGAGGGACACGCCNGCAGGGTTCTCCCACGCCGCCCCGGCCGGTGCTGCCGGGAGTCACCGGATGGAGATGGCAGAACAGGCTGGGACGGGGGGATGTCCCACCCGCGTTGCCCTGGTTTCCAACACGGGCTCCTTCAAGAGGGACACGCCGGACTCGCACACACACGGGAACAGCTCCGGGGCTCCCTCGGCACGGCAACATCCAGAAAACTGGAATGGGTTGGACCAGAGCTCTTCATAGCCAACTGCTTTCAGATCAGTGTGGTCAAGCTGCTCAGGCCAAGGGCAAGGTCCTGCACAGGGGTGGGGGCACCCCCAGCACAGACACAGGCTGGGGGGTGGATGGGGAGCAGCCCCGAGGAGAAGGACTTGGGGGTGCTGGGGGGTGAGAAACCCAGAAACCCCCCGTGTCCTGGGGGCATCCCCAGCAGCGGGAGCAGCAGGGCGAGGGAGGGGACTGTCCCCCTCTGCTCCGCTCTGGTGACCCCCCCGCAGGGCTGCCNATGTTTTCCTGTGCGGGGGGTGAGGCAGTGCCCAGGGTGCCCAGAGAAGCTGTGGATGCCCCATCCCTGGAGGGGTTCAAGGCCAGGCTGGATGAGGCTTTGGGCAACCTGGGCTAGTGGGAGGGGTCCCTGCCCATGGCAGGGGGTGGCACTGGGTGGGCTTTAAGCTCCCTTCCCACCCAAACCCTTCTGGGATATACTCAGTTCATCCATGCCCAGGCACACGCTGAGCACCCCTCTGGCTTTGCTGTCTTCTCACCACGGCTCAGCACCCTCTGTGCCCGGCCTCTGTTCAACTGGCACCAAAGACACAGATGTCTCCCAGCTCATCACAGGTAGTTGTGCTTTTTATTGAATCCATTGAATGTGCAATTAAACCAGATATTTATTCATCAATATAGCTCTGGACAAAGACAATAAGGTTTACATCATTCACCCCGAAATATAAGTTAATGTGCGCTGCTGTCACGGGGACCAGCAGAGGAAAGAAAGGAACAAATAAATCCACAAGATCGGACACAAAACGAGAGGGAATAATAACCACTGGGACTCACAATGTGATCACAACACAACAGCACTGCCAAAGGAAAAGAAACCAGAGCGGAGCGGCTGGAACACTCCGACTGCTGCAGGACTGCGGCACCTTCACCTTCGGGACTGAAAGAATGTGAAACATCCTCCTTCCCGGGAACGCTGCAGTGGGCAGGAGCTGCTAGCCCTCAGCAGCATGTCTGGTCAAGTTTAGAAAGCTGCACCGACTGAGATCTCACGAATGGCTTTGATTTCATGCCCCACCAAACTGAGGTATGTCCCACGAACCTTATCAAAGGTGCGGAGCCAAGGAAGCAGAGGCGAGCAGCCTCGCGCCGTCATCGTCGGCGGGATGGCAGAGACGGGAGGGGACTGCTGGGGAAGGACCGCATCGCCCAGTCGGACACATTCCCCTATTTCAGTGCAAAACCACGGCAACGCGCATCTCGCGCATCTGCGGAGCTTGGCTTCCTCTCTGTCTCCAAGGAGGAATTTCAACCTTTGGTAACGCGGCAGAAAACCAGCGCTGGCTAATCCCACAGCTGCCATCGACATCCCACTCGTGAAGAGCTTTCAGGCTGGAATCAGTGTCTCTAAAACTCTTGTTGGATTAACACCAAGCTTTCATGCCTTAAATACTGGATTTGGAAGCTTCCTCTACCCCGATCACCACCCTTCCCTGTCTTCCCCCAGTCCCTAACGCCATTGCAAGTGTCTCCCATGGAGCCACAAAATACCTGGGTGTAAAAAAAGCGGGTGTTAGCGGCTAGAAACTCTGGAGCGGAATTATCGTGGGCACTGCCTGTAGGTTATCAGCCTGGCTCAAGGAGGCGAAGGGGGACACAACAGGAAAGCGTTCATCGCATCGGGATCGCACACGGCGGTGCTTTCCTGTGCCTTCACCACCGACCGACAGGTTTCGTTACGCGTCAGGATTTCTTTCCAGTAGCAACTGGATGCCGGACACAAGCGAGCATCAGCTTCAAAACTCACAGGACATTTCCCCCATGCTAAAATCAAACGAGAACGCAGCCCCGCCTGCACGGAGACAGAAGCACGGTGTTCCAGAAGACACTTCCACATGACATCAGTATATTCAAGACGAAGAATAAAGATACTGTATTGCACTAAACATGCAGATTCCACATTGGGAGTCTTGAAAAGAGGGGGAGCGTTTCACTTTGTCCAGTGTGTTGAATACAGAAGAGTCAAGATCCCAGTGTCTATTCTCCAGGTTGGTCACTTTTCCAGCTGTTGATCTTGCACTTGGTCCACCTTCAGTCTAGGGAAGGAACTCTTGCAAAAGAAGCCAAATCCATCAGGAAAGCATGCACACGGATAAAAGCATCAAGCACACAGCGGAACCCACTCACATGGAGCCGGGACAGACACTGCTGTGAGCTTCCCCAGCACAGGTACTGCCCTACAGGTATCAGAAAGTCATTTTCTAGGAGGTGCCACTGGCAAGACTGGGCTCAACTATTCCCTGTGATACCTACAGGGGAAAGAGTAGGACATCCTTCTCTCAGACAGGAGAAATACAAGAAATCCAAGTTCCAGATTTTATCTAAACAGCTGGATTTTAACTCTAGCAGAATCTCTTCTGCTTTACTTTAAAGACAGCGAAATTGCAGTCCAATATCTCATTTAAATTTTAAACTCAAAGGTCAATTAAGAAAAGCAGAGAATTCAGGCATGGAGGTTCTCAGAAAGTCTTCAGGACATCCCCCCCTCCCAAAACAACTCGTATATGGCCGTAAGGAGAACTGATCTGACAGCCCTGTCGATACAGAGGGGCCAACACTGAGATCAGAGACACCACACTGCAGTGTCCCCTCACAGGGACGCTCGTTTCTGAGCGGAGAAGAGAATTTTAAACAATGTTTTAAAATAAAAAGTACTTACGTTCCTTCTTCTCTCAGAAGAGCCAAGAATTTTTTCACCCGATACTCAGGATCCATCTAAACACCAAACAAAACAAATTTCCATTAATGTGATGCAACCCGCCCAGTACCTCGATACGAAAATGCAGCTGGAGACGTGTGCGCCTGTTTGCTCTGCCCGTGCGCTGGCCCGGCCGGAGATCAGCTTGTCCGGACATCCAGCCGCTCGGTGCGGATACAGCCCTGCACCGAGAGGAAAAGCTGATCAGCACAAGCTCAGTGTGCTCACACAGCCAGGAGATGAGCCGGGCTGGAAACACACACACACACGTTGCTCTCGGTACTTCTGTTTTCACGGCAATCTGCACTCCAGCTTCACCCCACACCCCCAGTTCCAGCCTGGCTCTGCTGTCCTGGTTTGGGCTGGGACAGTGACCCCTCCTCCCAGCAGCCAGGGAGAGGCTGTTGGGGTTTGTGCTGAGGAGAAGCTGATCACACACTGATGGGCAGAGCTGCTGCCAGGACAGTCCAGGACTTTCCAGCTTCTCTGCTGTGCCCGTGTCTGCAGGGGCAGGAGGAGCTGGGAGGGAGCACAGCCCCAGGGACCAGCCCAGGATTCGACCTCAGGGTTAGGGCTGAGACCCAAACTGGCCGATGGTCTGTTCCATCCCATGCCCGGCATGGCCAGGGGAGAGGTGAGGCTCTGGCTGGAAGTTCTCTCTCTTGCTCTGGGTTGTCTCTCTCTGGGTCACCCCTCTCTCAGGGTCATCTGGGACACTCAGGCTCTTATCTCTGTTCCGGGATTGGGGTTTCGGGACTCTCCCTGCTCCGGGATCATTGGCCAGGAACAGGCTGAGCCTTGGCCATGGGGTGGTGAGCGGTGTCACTGTGTATCACTCATTTGTATATTTGTATTTGTCACTGTTATTATCATAATTATTATTATTTCCACTATTATTGTAGTTCAGTTATTAAATTGTTCTTATCTCACCCCACGAGTCTCTTTTCCCTTCCCCCCTTTCATTCTCTCCCATCCCCGGGAGGGTGAGCGAGCGGCTGCGGTGGGTAACACTGCGGCACCTGCACAAGCCAGGCCCCTTCTGCGTCTGCTCCTATCTGCCCCTTTCCAGAGCTGGGGCAGCAAATCAAAGAGCCAGGAGCAGAAGTGACTGAAGATGTCCTCGGTTCTCCTGTTTTCCTCACCCCTCACCTCCAGCAGCACCAGAGCTGCACGTGGGGGTTCAGCACGTACAGAGAAGCTGAACCACAACACAAGGCTTCCAGAATTGGCCGTACCAACCGTGTCGTGGCTCCATCAACCAGGAACATCCCCTAAAGATCAGTCCTGCCTCTCCCCCAACACTGACACAGGGACAAGAGGGCAGTGGGAGGAAGGGCTGCTAAGAAGGCAAGAGACTCCAGCTGTCATCAAGAAGCCACAATGTGCAACTGCGTCGGTTCTTTGTGCACGGGCTCGCTGATCGTCCCTTGTGTCAAAGACTCCAGGCGAAGCGCCATCACTACGCCAAGATGCAGGGAGTTAGGACTAGAAACATTTGGAAATTGGAGACAGTTGGTTCTCAGATCATCTTCGTGCTGTATTGCAACTGTTCCTTTGGCCTAGGAACTCCAGCTTCGTTCTGTAACCTCCCTCAGCACCTTGTGTCTTTAACACGCTGCCAAAAATCCAGTGGGGTCCTTCTGAAAGCGTTGGGTAAACGGTACTGCGAAGCTGACTGGTGGTAAGATTCCCAGCTCCATCCGCACTTGGTAATGAGCAGACAAGTGCTCTACTAAAACACAAAACCAGGACTTATCCTTGGAGGGGAGAAGCGACATTTCAGCAGGTGCCTCCCAAAGCAGGGCTCCTGCACTCCTCTACCATGTTTTCTGTTCCTCAAGGGAAATCTCCACCAGTTCCACACGTGAGGAAGCCATCTACTCAAAACCATGACCACTGCAACCGAGGGCAACACAAACATTTTCAAAAAAAAACCTGGAAGAGAAGAAATCCTAAAATACCAACAGTATCACCAGTGATGCAGGCAGGGAAGAAACAGCCAGCGAGAATTTCTGCTTTGTGCTAAGAAAAGCCAAAAAATGTACAACTCCCTATCAGTGTGAGGTATGTCAGCGAGGCCAACACCTCAATACCAGCTGCTGAACTATTTTTAGATCAGAAAAATAAATTCACTGGAACAAGACGATTTAAAGGAACTCACTGAGCTATTACGTTGTGTTTTTAACACACAAAGGAATACGGGTAACGTTCAGGATCCCAGAAGAAGAGAAAGGCTCCCCGCCACCTACTGCAGCGGGTGAAATGTATGAAACACCGGGACTAAGAGAGGGACTGTTGTGCCACATCACTGGGGAGCAGAAAGCTGGTGTCTGCTGTATCCCTCTTGCCTGAATCTTCATCACCAGTCTCTCCCAGTCCAGCCCTGGCCACATCTGTCTCTGTTTCACTTCTCCCGTTTCCACGTGCAGATGTGGCACTTGGGGACACGGTTTAGGGGTGGATTTGGCGGTGTTGGTTTACAGTGGGACACAATGACCTTAGAAGTCTTTTCCAACATAAATGATTCCACAATTCTGTTATTTTATCCGAAAGGCTGAAGACAGCTGGGTCAGGAGTATGTGCACATGGGCCACACACCCTGAGCACTGATTCCCTGGAAGTCCCCTTTCTCTGGGGGAATCCCCAGGTGTCACCCACACTATAAGACCACACACATGACTCTCCCCTGGCAGAGGGTCTCCCATCCTCCCCGTCCAAAGGACTCCAGTCTGACCCTGTAGCTGACCCTGCTTGAGCAGGTTGGGCTAGGTGACACCGAGGAGCACTCTGACCTCATTTATCCTACAGTCCTGTGACAACTCAGCCACCTCTCTTCCTATTCCAGGGTGTTCCCAGAAGGGCTAGGACTTGACAAAGGCATGACAACAACGCCAGGTGGCCAAAGCATCATTTACTGGTAACTGGGACAGCTCAATGGACCGAAAACTGGTTAAACAGCTGCGCTCAAGACGCTGTGACCAGTGGCACGAAGCCCAGTTGGAGGCCAGTCACCAGCGGTACCTGCCAGGCGTCCCTGCGGGGGCCGGCACTCTTCAACCTTGTCATTAACAAACAGGATTTGGGGACAGAGCGCACCCCCAGCAAATCTGCAGGTGCCACAGAACTGGGAGGTTTGGCACTGGATGATGTCATTCAGAGAGACCTCAGGTGGATGGAGACAGACGTGAACACGAATCTCACGCCGTGCAATAAGGGAGATGCAAACTCTCCCCCCGGGGAAGGAATAACCCCACGCACCAGTACAGGCTGTGGGACAAGTAGCTGGAAAGTGACTTTGCAGGAAAGGACCTGGGGATCCTGGAGGACACGCTGAACAAGAACCAGCAATGGCCCCGGCAAAAAAGACGGACAACAGCATCCTGGGCTTCGTTAGGAGGAATACTGCTGACGGATGGAGGGAGATGATTCCTCCCCTCTTGTCAGGGACACCACACCTGGAGGGCTGGGTCCAGTTCAGAGCTCCCCAGTACAAGAGAGTGACACAGCAAGGGGTCCCAGGAATGATTACAGGGCTGCAGAGAGGCTGCGAGAAGTGAGATTGTTCAGTCTGGAGTGGAGAAGACTCAAGACCCAACCAGACACAGCCCTGAGCAACCTGTTCTGGTTGATCGCGCTTGGTCAGAGCAGGGGGTTGGACTAGACAAAGATGGAAAAAACGCTCTGGGGGCAGTTAGCAGAGTGTATCTGTTTAGTACCTGCCTGCTCTCCCCGACATCGACCCCAAGAGAAGGTCGAGAAGAGTTTACCCCAGAGACCCAGGTACCACCTGCGCAGGGAGCTGGATGAAGTCCTGGACAAAGGGTTCAAAAGTGGCCGAAACTCAAGTTACACGGACAGCCAAAGCCAAGGCCAAGCTTAAACAAAAAGAATCCCCAGCGCACATGGTCTCAACAAGCTTCAGACAGCCCAGGAAAGAAAGGGAGGAAAAGGACAAAAGACGTTTATCTTTGACCATGAGTAGAAAACTGCATCTGAGAGGGATCCCCGGCCTTCCCGGATAAGACACACGGCAGTTCTGTAGCCAGGGGCAGTGAAGACACCTACTTCTGAAAGGACTTCTTCAGAGGAGCTGCTCAAGTGGCAGCCCACCAGATCTGACTTCTCAGGTATGGTCCAAACTCCCAGATTCTCCACGAGAAAGCTCGAAGAGTCGGGCAAACGAACTGCCAAGAAGTGGACCTTGCTGGCAACAGTCCAAAACCCAAACTCCATCCCTCCCTGTCAGAGCGGGAGAGGCCTGGTTCCCACCAAACGTGGGTGTCAAAGAGGCTGGCGAGATGTCTGTAACCATCTACACACACGCTTCCTCGAGGTGTGAATTGGATTAGACGATGTCCTGAGGTCCTTCCCAACAAGAACGATTCTAAGATCTTAAGCACTCTGCAGTCCAGGCAAAGCCGTGAAAGGCAGCTCGATGGTGAGGGGAACAGCAGCTCCCTACTTACGTCCTCACACGCCGTACGGAACCACTGCTGAGGGCCAAAGGCAAAATCCACACGAGCATCCCAAAGGTGTCTGCTGCCAGGCGCCCCAGTAACAGTCCGTGGCGTGGATCGGTGGGGGAAGAGTCAAAACACTTTTTGCAGAGGCCACAAGACCAGGCAAGGTGCTCAGTAAAGAGACCTTTCACAGCTCAGGCTGAGCCAAGGAACCACCAACACCGAGACGGAGCAAGGTGTGACTGCTGGCCATCGACGGAGAGAGAACGTCGCACGAACAGTCGAAGGGCCTGGCTTATTTCCAGATCACTCATCTCACCGACCGACACAGGGATCAAGAGTATGGTCCTCTCGCCAGGGCCTTGGTGAAACCTTAGGAACCCATGAAGAGTCATCACAATTGGGAAATAATGACAAAGGACCAGTCAGATTGTTCTCTTTAAAAAAACCCAGCATGATCTGAGATGGATCTAGACAAACAAATCTCTTCTCTTCATCCTTAGAAACTCTGTGCTAATGCCACCAGCTGAAATCCAAACTTGTCAATGCCAGTGTTCTGTTTCCCAAAGATGGGAAACCCAATCTTCTCCCAGAGACGCTGCCTCCCCACCCCTTTTCAGCTGGACACGAGAGAGTGGCCGCGGCACGACCCTCTGTCCACGGTCTGTGCCGATAGTTTCTACAGACTCTTCGGAGGAACATCATTTATCTGCAGACACAACATCTTGGCCAAAAGACTAAAGCAGGAATCTAAAAGGTAACAAAGAGGCAAAAAATTGATCAAATGACTTATTAAAAACTGCAGACAAAACCAGAAGGTTGATCCACCCTGGAAGGAGCAGGTGATGGTGTCAACAGAGGGGAAAGAGGAACAGACCCTCTGGTGCCCTGTGAAAGGAGAAATGCTGCTGTCAAACCGGACGAAAGATTTTCTAGAAGAGCAGCGTGGAGACTGACTCTGTGACACAGCTCAGGGGGTAAATAAACGGCTGTTCCTTTCCAGGCAGTGCAGCACCCCCAGGACATGCCTGGGAGACCTCAGGAAAAAGGCAACTGAAGAGGCTTCAGTGATCTTCAGCCCAGAGAAGAGGAGGAGGAGGCACTCCACCAAGACGTGCCGCCCATGGGTAGTACATCCTGTAAACTGTCATAAAATCCAAGCTCTTAGTGTGTGTTTAGGTTAAAATAATTTAGGCAATGTTCTATGATGTCCTTTCGAAACAAGTTCCCACGTAAGTTAAAACACAAACACCTTAGACTAACTTAAGTTTTATTTATCCTAAACCAAAGTTCCCAAATGAGGAAATACTGGAGGTGCAAAAGGGGGCTGGAAAGCTGCCGGGCTCATCCGGAAGGAAGGAGAGCAAGCTGGGCTCTGGAGCGTGGCCAGCAAGGTCCGAGAGCAAGACAACAAACTGTCAAAATCAGCAGGAGAAACCAGCCCCCAGGCAGGGAGAGAGAAGGCTCCTGTACCCAGCAGCACCCCAGGGCAGGGCTGCAGCACCCGACAGCACCGCGAGGCCGTCCGTGCGCTGCAGCCACGGACACCTCAAAGCTAAACTCTCCTGATTCAGGTGACAGATCGTGAGTGCATCCGTTCTTCAAAGACTTGTTTGGAACACGAACACGACATCATTCCAGGACACGCAGCGTGGGCACGGTGTGACGCTGCGTACGAGCGGCGCGACGTTGGGAAGGCCGGGAACAGCAATAACACAGTCAGAGGGAAATTAAGCTGCCAGCAGTTTACGAGGCTCGTGAACAAGGTAACGACCTTCATATTGAGCCTGGTTCAGCAAGACTTTAGCCTGAAACAAGCTNTTGTTCAAAGACTTGTTTGGAACTGGAACGATGTCGTGTTCTTGGACACACAGCGTGGGCACGGTGTGACGCTGCGTACGAGCGGCGCGACGTTGGGAAGGCCGGGAACAGCAATAACACAGTCGGAGGGAAATTAAGCTGCCAGCAGTTTACGAGGCTCGTGAACAAGGTAACGACCTTCATATTGAGCCTGGTTCAGCAAGACTTTAGCCTGAAACAAGCTGAAAGGCATTTGAACAGCTTAATACCCACATATAGTGGAGATTGGGCTTACTGGTCTAATAGAGCAAAGAACCACAGTTAGGTTCAGAGACTGCAGAGAAAGAAACTAGGTACATAGTTTTTTGCAAAGAATTCATTCACCATAGGATCTAATCAGCTGAATTTTTGAGAAATTTCATCCATCACTTGGAATTTTTCAGGGATTTCAGATTCAAATCTTGTTCTAAAAAGCTGTGGTCCAGCTCAGTGAAAAAAAAAAGGGACTAGTGTTGGACTTGTTATTTGGTGAAATCCTGCTTTCCTGCAAAAGCTTCCCAAATTAGCTATCCCTGTGGGCTCCCCGTGCATCCAGATCCGAGCATTCGACTATTTGTCAAGAGCCTGTGTTGCTTTCCGGTATTTATAGTTCAGCAGATGGAGTCACGAAAACACCTCAGACCTTCTGGGACAGAACTTTTTCATATTTAGTTTCCATATGTGATGCCACAATTCNGAGAGCCCGTGTTGCTTTCCTGTATTTATAGGAGTTCAGCAGATGGAGTAATGAAAACACCTCAGACCTTCTGGGACAGAACTTTTTCATATTTAGTTTCCATATGTGATGCCACAATTCCCTGAACTGAGTGTAATATCGGTCGCCCTGCTACCGACCATCCAGCAAAGGTGGATTATCAACGATTCACAGCAGCCGCCCTTCCTTTCACATTTGTCCAGTTTGTCACAAACAGCCCAGAGCCACGGTCCTGCCTGTCCTCTCCCAGCCCAACTGGCCATGGACTCATCTACAAAACGGTGGTCTGGTTAACAAAAAAATAAAAAATAATAATGCCCAAGACAAGTTTCCCTGTCTGCACAGTCTAGGGCAGCATGAAGACTCCCTACCTACAGCATCGCAGGTGTGTGGCCACGGGGCGATGCTGGGAACAGTCCCGGGGTAAACGCTTCCACCCCTGCTCCCGATGCAGAGCTGCCCACCACCTACATAACCTTCGGTTTCGAAAAGGACCAACACTTGAGGTCAAAGCAGCAAAAGAAACCGTCCTGGGTCAGAAGAAGGAATCCATTGTCAAGGTGAAGCGAAACGGACTGCGACAGAGCCGGGCAGTCCCCGAAGGCTTGCGCCCCTTAAATACATTTAATACGTGCGAGCAATGACTTACTGACTTGCCTGTAGGTATGGAATTAAAAGCCAAGGAAGAAGAGGAAAAAGTAATCTAGATAAATGACTTTATTCCCCGAGGTGACATCCAGTCAGAGCATATCCTCGGCGCTGTGCAAGTTTTAACAGAATTGCGAAGAGCCAACAGAGGGATACATGACTTATATGCTGCTGAACGACATGCCTCTCCGCTTATGCTCAGCCTCTCCTGGGAAGATCTAAGGACGGTTCACTCAGCTGCACTAAATCCATTTGATGTGAAAAGAGTGTGTGCGAGGGGGGGAAGGACTCCGAAGGGCGCTGAAATGTCAGCCGCGGAGGATTAGGGCTGCGCTACACCCTCTCATTTTTCGCGTGCGTCTCCTGTCTGCTGGCTGGCTCGCAGGCATGGGTGATGGGCGCGGGGGAGGGCTCCGAGCTGCATATTTCTACCCTCTGCAATTATTTGCTTTAAAGTGCTGAAAGTGGAAAATAAAGAGAAGAGCAGCTGAATGGTCTGACAGATTTATCTTCTTCAGGGAAAAAGCACATACACCTGCACAGGCACCTTTCTCTTTTTTTTTTTTTTAAGAAAAAAAAAAAAATCCGAAGTGATTGCTATCTGCAATCTTAACATGGGGCGCAGAGAAGAAATTCCAGGAAAGGTAAATTAATCCAATCCCCCAGTCGCCAGATGCTCCTCTCTGAAGTGCGGCTCTGAACAGTCTATAGGCAGCGGGGGTTTTAAAGATCTCTCCGTGGACCGTGACCCGGTGAGTTCTTTGTTCAGAAAATTTCTTCTCGCAATTTTCTCAATCAAACCGAAAGGCTCCCACCACCCAGCTAACGCAGGAGGCTGCAGAGAAGCGGGAACCCCCCCGACCGCTCTGGTTACCCCAGTCCTTCCCAGACCAGAAACATTCTCACCTGTAACGACATTTCTATCAGCATCAGCAGCTTCTTGATACCAATCCAGACAGGCTTCCCTTTGACGTTCTGTGCAATCGTGCTGCGTTCCTTGTCTTTGAAGTTACCCAGGAGCTGGAGGGGGAAAAATAAAAAATAAAACCATCAACAACAGGAGAGTGCCAGGGGGAATAACGCTGCCTAGCTCAGGAATGAAGGGAAGGAGAAGCTAGAGAGCATTTTCTAGCTTAGAAGGAAAATTTGTTGCAATGTCTCTGGGCAAGGCAAAACACTTTGATTCTTTACATAACCCCTCTCATCGAACAATTCGGATGCTCTTCCCAGTTTTTCTCCCGATTAGAGTCTAGAAGGAACACAGCAGCTCAAGCCACGGTGAGTTTTCAAAACCGCTGCAGAGTGTCTGTGTCCTTCAGGCTTTGGTGACAACTCTGCAAGCTTGCACAGAAGATTTCCCCGTTAAGTTTATTTTAACAGCCTCAGTATTCACTGCCATTTCCACCGCGGCACAGATTAAGAAGCCATTAAGGGCATGAATTTATAAAGAACATATAATCTCCTCAGCACCAAACACCTTCATTTGATGTTCTTCCAATTCATGAGAGCTTGGCACCCTCCAGGCACGTTCAGTTTAAGTGCTGCAATTATCATCATTAGCCACTTCCATGCCCTGGGAATCTTTCAATCCACTCCACAAACGTCCTTCCCTAGACACGTTCTCTCATTTTCCCTGAATTTATTGTAGGAAAAAATAATTCTGAGAAGCCTTAGAGCTGGTGTAACGTTAAGTGGGACAGCGTTCCCAAATGCAAAGCGACCGCGAAATCGCTCATTTCCAGCAAATTTTGAACTTCTTTGTCATCCTTGAACTTTTTCTCACCTCCAAAGCCTCCATGAGCTGCTCCCCCGTGGCAATGTTGGGGACGTGAATGGTGGTGCTGAAGGCGTTCAGCATCTCCATCTCCTGCAGGACATCTTTGCGACTGGTGGTGCCAATGATCAGAAGCTTCCGACCCTGTTCACAAAATGAAGTGTCAACAATAAATGATGCTCAGCAACCAAAAAGCTTTTTACTCATATGAAGGTAAAATTTCAGTGGTCTTCACCTTGGGAAGGGGCTGGTGGAATGGTTTAAACACGGGCTTGGAAGCTGCGTGAAATGAGCGCCCTGAGAACACGGGAACCATCCCTGCAGGACCCAGGGGAGTGTGGCACAAACACCCCAACACTTGCTCTGAACCACCCAAGGACAAGGTTAAAAGGTGCCGTC